>OZ030390.1:11630185-11941207 GCA_964023965.1 Melinopterus prodromus | reverse complement strand
AACCTGTATGCAATGCAAACAAATACAGGTTGCCCCCCTCCCTTGACAGTTTACAATAACCTGTAAGCAATGCAAACAAATACAGGTTGCCCCCCTCCCTTGACAGTTTACAATAACCTGTAAGCAATGCAAACAAATACAGGTTGCCCCCTCCCTTGACAGTTTACAATAACCTGTAAGCAATGCAAACAAATACAGGTTGCCCCCCTCCCTTGACAGTTTACAATAACCTGTAAGCAATGCAAACAAATACAGGTTGCCCCCCACCCTTGTCAGTTTACAATAACCAGTAAGCAATGCAAACAAATACAGGTTGCCCCCCTCCCTTGACAGTTTACAATAACCTGTAAGCAATGCAAACAAATACAGGTTGCCCCCCTCCCTTGACAGTTTACAATAACCTGTAAGCAATGCAAACAAATACAGGTTGCCCCCCTCCCTTGACAGTTTACAATAACCTGTAAGCAATGCAAACAAATACAGGTAGCCCCCCTCCCTTGACAGTTTACAATAACCTGTAAGCAATGCAAACAAATACAGGTTGCCCCCCTCCCTTGACAGTTTACAATAACCTGTAAGCAATGCAAACAAATACAGGTTGCCCCCCTCCCTTGACAGTTTACAATAACCTGTAAGCAATGCAAACAAATACAGGTTGCCCCCCACCCTTGTCAGTTTACAATAACCTGTAAGCAATGCAAACAAATACAGGTTGCCCCCCTCCCTTGACAGTTTACAATAACCTGTAAGCAATGCAAACAAATACAGGTTGCCCCCCTCCCTTGGCAGTTTACAATAACCTGTAAGCAATGCAAACAAATACAGGTTGCCCCCCTCCCTTGACAGTTTACAATAACCTGTAAGCAATGCAAACAAATACAGGTTGCCCCCTCCCTTGACAGTTTACAATAACCTGTAAGCAATGCAAACAAATACAGGTTGCCCCCCTCCCTTGACAGTTTACAATAACCTGTAAGCAATGCAAACAAATACAGGTTGCCCCCCTCCTTAGACAGTTTACAATAACCTGTAAGCAATGCAAACAAATACAGGTTGCCCCCTCCCTTGACAGTTTACAATAACCTGTAAGCAATGCAAACAAATACAGGTTGCCCCCCTCCCTTGACAGTTTACAATAACCTGTAAGCAATGCAAACAAATACAGGTTGCCCCCCACCCTTGTCAGTTTACAATAACCTGTAAGCAATGCAAACAAATACAGGTTGCCCCCCTCCCTTGACAGTTTGCAATAACCTGTAAGCAATGCAAACAAATACAGGTTGCCCCCTCCCTTGACAGTTTACAATAACCTGTAAGCAATGCAAACAAATACAGGTTGCCCCCCTCCCTTGACAGTTTACAATAACCTGTAAGCAATGCAAACAAATACAGGTTGCCCCCCACCCTTGTCAGTTTACAATAACCTGTAAGCAATGCAAACAAATACAGGTTGCCCCCCTCCCTTGACAGTTTACAATAACCTGTAAGCAATGCAAACAAATACAGGTTGCCCCCCTCCCTTGACAGTTTACAATAACCTATAAGCAATGCAAACAAATACAGGTTGCCCCCCTCCCTTGACAGTTTACAATAACCTGTAAGCAATGCAAACAAATACAGGTTGCCCCCCTCCCTTGACAGTTTACAATAACCTGTAAGCAATGCAAACAAATACAGGTTGCCCCCCTCCCTTGACAGTTTACAATAACCTGTAAGCAATGCAAACAAATACAGGTTGCCCCCCTCCCTTGACAGTTTACAATAACCTGTAAGCAATGCAAACAAATACAGGTTGCCCCCCACCCTTGTCAGTTTACAATAACCTGTAAGCAATGCAAACAAATACAGGTTGCCCCCCTCCCTTGACAGTTTACAATAACCTGTAAGCAATGCAAACAAATACAGGTTGCCCCCCTCCCTTGGCAGTTTACAATAACCTGTAAGCAATGCAAACAAATACAGGTTGCCCCCCTCCCTTGACAGTTTACAATAACCTGTAAGCAATGCAAACAAATACAGGTTGCCCCCCACCCTTGTCAGTTTACAATAACCTGTAAGCAATGCAAACAAATACAGGTTGCCCCCCTCCCTTGACAGTTTACAATAACCTGTAAGCAATGCAAACAAATACAGGTTGCCCCCCTCCCTTGGCAGTTTACAATAACCTGTAAGCAATGCAAACAAATACAGGTTGCCCCCCTCCCTTGACAGTTTACAATAACCTGTAAGCAATGCAAACAAATACAGGTTGCCCCCTCCCTTGACAGTTTACAATAACCTGTAAGCAATGCAGACAAATACAGGTTGCCCCCCTCCCTTGACAGTTTACAATAACCTGTAAGCAATGCAAACAAATACAG
The DNA here is from genome assembly GCA_964023965.1 of Melinopterus prodromus. Lineage (NCBI taxonomy): Eukaryota > Metazoa > Arthropoda > Insecta > Coleoptera > Scarabaeidae > Melinopterus > Melinopterus prodromus. The sequence goes on along the minus strand of OZ030390.1, from coordinate 11,938,847 downwards.
GTTGCCCCCCTCCCTTGACAGTTTACAATAACCTGTAAGCAATGCAAACAAATACAGGTTGCCCCCTCCCTTGACAGTTTACAATAACCTGTAAGCAATGCAAACAAATACAGGTTGCCCCCCTCCCTTGACAGTTTACAATAACCTGTAAGCAATGCAAACAAATACAGGTTGCCCCCCACCCTTGTCAGTTTACAATAACCTGTAAGCAATGCAAACAAATACAGGTTGCCCCCCTCCCTTGACAGTTTACAATAACCTGTAAGCAATGCGAACAAATACAGGTTGCCCCCCTCCCTTGACAGTTTACAATAACCTGTAAGCAATGCAAACAAATACAGGTTGCCCCCCTCCCTTGACAGTTTACAATAACCTGTAAGCAATGCAAACAAATACAGGTTGCCCCCCTCCCTTGACAGTTTACAATAACCTGTAAGCAATGCAAACAAATACAGGTTGCCCCCCTCCCTTGACAGTTTACAATAACCTGTAAGCAATGCAAACAAATACAGGTTGCCCCCCTCCCTTGACAGTTTACAATAACCTGTAAGCAATGCAAACAAATACAGGTTGCCCCCTCCCTTGACAGTTTACAATAACCTGTAAGCAATGCAAACAAATACAGGTTGCCCCCCTCCCTTGACAGTTTACAATAACCTGTAAGCAATGCAAACAAATACAGGTTGCCCCCCACCCTTGTCAGTTTACAATAACCTGTAAGCAATGCAAACAAATACAGGTTGCCCCCCTCCCTTGACAGTTTACAATAACCTGTAAGCAATGCAAACAAATACAGGTTGCCCCCTCCCTTGACAGTTTACAATAACCTGTAAGCAATGCAAACAAATACAGGTTGCCCCCCTCCCTTGACAGTTTACAATAACCTGTAAGCAATGCAAACAAATACAGGTTGCCCCCCACCCTTGTCAGTTTACAATAACCTGTAAGCAATGCAAACAAATACAGGTTGCCCCCCTCCCTTGACAGTTTACAATAACCTGTAAGCAATGCGAACAAATACAGGTTGCCCCCCTCCCTTGACAGTTTACAATAACCTGTAAGCAATGCAAACAAATACAGGTTGCCCCCCTCCCTTGACAGTTTACAATAACCTGTAAGCAATGCAAACAAATACAGGTTGCCCCCCTCCCTTGACAGTTTACAATAACCTGTAAGCAATGCAAACAAATACAGGTTGCCCCCCTCCCTTGACAGTTTACAATAACCTGTAAGCAATGCAAACAAATACAGGTTGCCCCCCTCCCTTGACAGTTTACAATAACCTGTAAGCAATGCAAACAAATACAGGTTGCCCCCCACCCTTGTCAGTTTACAATAACCTGTAAGCAATGCAAACAAATACAGGTTGCCCCCCTCCCTTGACAGTATACAATAACCTGTAAGCAATGCAAACAAATACCGGTTGCCCCCCTCTCTTGACAGTTTACAATAACCTGTAAGCAATGCAAACAAATACAGGTTGCCCCCCTCCCTTGACAGTTTACAATAACCTGTAAGCAATGCAAACAAATACAGGTTGCCCCCCTCCCTTGACAGTTTACAATAACCTGTAAGCAATGCAAACAAATACAGGTTGCCCCCCTCCCTTGACAGTTTACAATAACCTGTAAGCAATGCAAACAAATACAGGTTGCCCCCCTCCCTTGACAGTTTACAATAACCTGTAAGCAATGCAAACAAATACAGGTTGCCCCCCCTCCCTTGACAGTTTACAATAACCTGTAAGCAATGCAAACAAATACAGGTTGCCCCCCACCCTTGTCAGTTTACAATAACCTGTAAGCAATGCAAACAAATACAGGTTGCCCCCCTCCCTTGACAGTTTACAATAACCTGTAAGCAATGCAAACAAATACAGGTTGCCCCCCTCCCTTGACAGTTTACAATAACCTGTAAGCAATGCAAACAAATACAGGTTGCCCCCCTCCCTTGACAGTTTACAATAACCTGTAAGCAATGCAAACAAATACAGGTTGCCCCCCTCCCTTGACAGTTTACAATAACCTGTAAGCAATGCAAACAAATACAGGTTGCCCCCCTCCCTTGACAGTTTACAATGACCTGTAAGCAATGCAAACAAATACAGGTTGCCCCCCACCCTTGTCAGTTTACAATAACCTGTAAGCAATGCAAACAAATACAGGTTGCCCCCTCCCTTGACACTTTACAATAACCTGTAAGCAATGCAAACAAATACAGGTTGCCCCCTCCCTTGACAGTTTAGAATAACCTGTAAGCAATGCAAACAAATACAGGTTGCCCCCCTCCCTTGACAGTTTACAATAACCTGTAAGCAATGCAAACAAATACAGGTTGCCCCCCTCCCTTGACAGTTTACATGAACCTGTAAGCAATGCAAACAAATACAGGTTGCCCCCCCTCCCTTGACAGTTTACAATAACCTGTAAGCAATGCAAACAAATACAGGTTGCCCCCCACCCTTGTCAGTTTACAATAACCTAAGAGCAATGCAAACAAATACAGGTTGCCCCCCTCCCTTGACAGTTTACAATAACCTGTAAGCAATGCAAACAAATACAGGTTGCCCCCCTCCCTTGACAGTTTACAATAACCTGTAAGCAAGCAAACAAATACAGGTTGCCCCCTCCCTTGACAGTTTACAATAACCTGTAAGCAATGCAAACAAATACAGGGTGCCCCCCTCCCTTGACAGTTTACAATAACCTGTAAGCAATGCAAACAAACACAGGTTGCCCCCCTCCCTTGACAGTTTACAATAACCTGTAAGCAATGCAAACAAATACAGGTTGCCCCCCTCCCTTGACAGTTTACAATAACCTGTAAGCAATGCAAACAAATACAGGTTGCCCCCCTCCCTTGACAATTTACAATAACCTGTAAGCAATGCAAACAAATACAGGTTGCCCCCCTCCCTTGACAGTTTACAATAACCTGTAAGCAATGCAAACAAATACAGGTTGCCCCCCTCCCTTGACAGTTTACAATAACCTGTAAGCAATGCAAACAAATACAGGTTGCCCCCCACCCTTGTCAGTTTACAATAACCTGTAAGCAATGCAAACAAATACAGGTTGCCCCCCTCCCTTGACAGTTTACAATAACCTGTAAGCAATGCAAACAAATACAGGTTGCCCCCCTCCCTTGACAATTTACAATAACCTGTAAGCAATGCAAACAAATACAGGTTGCCCCCCTCCCTTGACAGTTTACAATAACCTGTAAGCAATGCAAACAAATACAGGTTGCCCCCCTCCCTTGACAGTTTACAATAACCTGTAAGCAATGCAAACAAATACAGGTTGCCCCCCACCCTTGTCAGTTTACAATAACCTGTAAGCAATGCAAACAAATACAGGTTGCCCCCCTCCCTTGACAGTTTACAATAACCTGTAAGCAATGCAAACAAATACAGGTTGCCATACTGTAGTCCAGAGAACTCAAAACAGAGACTCTAGAAACCGACAAAACCGCAAATAATGAATTAACCGAAAGAAAGGCGCTTTTTGTTACTGCGTAATCAAGAGAACTCAAAACAGAGACTCTAGAAAGCGACAAAACCGCAAATATAGAATTAACCGAAAGAAAGGCGCTTTTTGTTACTGCCTAATCAAGAGAACTGAAAGCAGAGACTCCAGAAAACGACAAAACCTCAAATATAGAATTAACCGAAAGAAGCGCGCTTTTTATTACTGCGTAATCAAGAGAACTGAAAACAGAGACTCCAGAAAACGACTAAACCGCAAATATAGAATAGAAAGATAGAAAGAATAGAAAGAATAGAAAGAAGCGCGCTTTTTGTTACTGCGTAATCAAGAGAACTCAAAACAGAGACTCTAGAAAACGACAAAACCGCAAATATAGAAATAACCGAAAGAAAGGCGCTTTTTGTTACAGCGTAATCAAGAGAACTCAAAATAGAGACTCTAGAAAACGACAAAACCGCACATATAGAATTAACCGAAAGACACGCGCTTTTTGTTACTGCGTAATCAAGAGAACTCAAAACAGAGACTCTAGAAAACGACAAAACCGCACATATAGAATTAACCGAAAGAAAGCGCTTTTTGTTACTGCGTAATCAAGAGAACTCAAAACAGAGACTCTAGAAAACGACAAAACCGCAAATATAGAATTAACCGAAAGAAACGCGCTTTTTGTTACTGCGGAATCAAGAGAACTCAAAACAGAGACTCTAGAAACCGACAAAACCGCAAATATAGAATTAACCGAAAGAAACGCGCTTTTTGTTACTGCGGAATCAAGAGAACTCAAAACAGAGACTCTAGAAACCGACAAAACCGCAAATACAGAATTAACCGAAAGAAAGGCGCTTTTTGTTACTGCGTAATCAGGAGAACTCAAAACAGAGAATCTAGAAAACGACAAAACCGCAAATATAGAATTAACCGAAAGAAATGCGCTTTTTGTTACTGCGTAATCAAGAGAACTCAAAACAGAGACTCTAGAAAACGACAAAACCGCAAATATAGAATTAACCGAAAGAAAGGCGCTTTTTGTTACTGCGTAATCAAGAGAACTCAAAACAGAGACTCTAGAAAGATTCTAGTACCCAAAAGAAACACTCTTTTGTTACTGTATACGAGAGAACTCAAAACAGAGACTCTAGAAACCGACAAAACCGCAAATATAGAACCTTTAAAATCCTACCTTACAATGTCTCCTTCGCCTTCATCGATGGTACAAATCTCGTGAAACATACCTTACAAAAGACCTGTCTTACTGTCTTACTGTCTTATCGTCCTTCCTAGAAGCGTTGAAGTCCTTCCCGATATCCAGCTCCTCCTTCCCTACGTCCAGATCCTCTTCAGTTGTCCTTTTTGCTTGACCCTCATTGGCCGTTTCCAATACTTCTGACCATTATGCGTAACACTAATTGTCAACCTGTAACAAGATAACAAACTTATTGTAGTTTTAAAATAACTAACGTAGACAGTCAAATATAATACTATACAGGGTGAGTCAAAATCACCGGAACACGTAAAAGATTCTCCAACGTTTAGAAATTTCAAAAAATAATTCAAACAAAAGTTGTTTGACATTAAACAAGCTATCGTCTAAATATATTTTTAATATACTGGGTGTTCATTTTATTATGGAAAATTGGTAACGTTCGGTTTCTTTATTAAATAGAAAAATCGATATATTTTTTTTAATTCCTAGAATTAAAAAAAGTTAAAATATATAGGATGTTCTATTTAAAAAAGATAATGTTACCAAGTTTCCGTAATAAAATAGACCCTACCAAAATTAAAAATATATTTAGACTATTGCTTGTGTTTAAATCCAAAAAAACCTTTGTTTGATTTTTTTTTATTATTAGGAAAATACGTAATACCAATATATACAGAAAAATGTCCGGAATATCGTATCAAAATGTTTGCTTAATCTTCAATGATATTATTATTGAAATTAATTAAGAACTGCCAATGTTTAAATCAATTTTCACGTAATGTTGTCCACCTATGATAGCATCAATATCTCCGAAAGTATTAAGTCTAACAGAACAAGTTATAGATCACATTTAAGACGAAAGAAGTGGCTAAACTATAAACAGTTTTAATCTTGAACTATTCTTTGTTTATCATGTAGCGACCAACATATTTCGTCGTCAACATGATCTTATACTGATAATTTTTAATTAATTTCAATATTAATATCATCAAAGATTCAGTAAACATTTTGATATGACGTTCAGGACATTCTTTTGAATCTTTTGGTATTATAGATTTTTTTATATATGTTGTGTTAAGAATATTAAAAAATCTGATGTGGCCAGGCACATGACTTTATCATACAATAGGTATATAAAATTAATAGTTTAGCTGCATGAGATTCCATTTGATCGAAATCGATCGTGTCTGCATTCATATAGGTAGGTAAACTAGTTCGGATTTGACAAATATTTTCATTCTAATGACAATAGGTAGTGTCAAACGCTAAAGGTTTTCACAATACCTACTGTCAATGAAATCAAATTATCAAATCATGGCTAACTAGTAATATTTTAATGCAGACGCGACCGATATCGATCAAATAGAATCTAATGCAGTTAAATTATTAATTTTATATATGGTATGATAAAGTCATGTGCCTGGCCACATCATATTTTTTACTTTATCATATGCAGCATAAAATTGCATAACCGGGTCACAAAAAAAAACAAAATACTAGACAGCTGAGCGTTTGACGTTATTGATAGTTTTTAATTAATTTAAACTAATTCCTGTAGTGTTGGAAAAGACAACTTTGCATCTTTTGATTTTGCGGCGTTTTCAGAAGTAGATGAAACGGATGCCAATCGTTAACTTATGGTTCCCATAGTAACCTATTAAAATGTTTAGAATCTTAGTTAACAGGATTTTTTTAAAAACAAAAAACCATTTAAAAATTGTGCCTGACAGACATTAATCCTGCATACCTCGAATCTCACTCACTTAATCACAAAACTAAACATATGACATTGTAGCGGATAAAATTTACCATCAAAATGATTCGGGAACCTATACGAGAAAATGACCGATTAATTTTGTATAATCAATAATAATTGATCCAACTAATTTTTAGTGATTCCACGTCAACCGATCGTTTGACATTAGAACGGGCAGTTCCAATGTCAGCTGACCGGTTGACGTGAAATCGCAAAAAATACTTCAATCAATTATACAAAAATAACCGTTTATTTTCTCGTATAGGTTCCCGAATCCTTTGGATGGTAAATTTTGTCTGTTACAGTGTGGTATTTTTAGTTTTGCGATCCAAGTGTGATCCAAGCAGTGTAGGATTAATATCTGACAGGCACAATTTTTCAATGCTTTTCGTTAAAAAAAACCTCTTAACTATGATTCTAAACATTTTTATATGTTACGACGGTAACCATGTTAGCTATTGGTATCAGTTTCATCTACTTCAGAAAATGCCGCAAAATCAAAAAATGCAAAGTTGTGTTTTTCCAACAGTACAGGAAATAGTTTAAATTAATTAAAAACTATCAATAATGTAAACGCTCAGCTGTCTCGTGTTTTTTTGCGACCCGGTTATGTTTACACTTTTTCTATTTGACCCACTAAAATAATATTTTATTTAACCTTTACTTTCAATTTTATGCTAGCATAGGTATAAAAATATTAGTGGGTTACCAAGAGCAAGTGCAAGAAAACCGGGATACTGAAAAAAGAATTGGAAAAACGCTGGTCTAGCGGACTAGCTGTTAGTGAACTAAACAGCTGATCGGTTGGCAGTTATTAGCGTTGAAAAAGAAAACGTTCATAATTAATGACACAAAAACTATAAACAATCTCAAATTTATAGAGAATTTGCTCCTCTACAAGCCGGTAGTTTTGACGAAATGAGACACATCAACAGCTGTAGGTACCTAACTATGTATTCAAGTGTACCTATTGTTTAATGTTATTAAAGAATTTTGTGCTAATTTCAGATACCGCGCTGGAATTGATCGTACAAGTGATCGTTTTCCCGCGATTTTCTAACGGTTTTCTCATAGTTACTACGCGCCATTTTAAACTGGGATCTAATTTTTATTTCCCGCGTTTTCTTGTGCGTCTTGTACGATGGTGGTGAACAAAAATCGCAATTAACTAAATTAGTTTGAATAATTCAGTGAACCGCGATGATGTTAGCCTCAAATCCCACCTAACTGCCTGGGTTTGTAGGTTAATTTAGTTGTTAATCAGTGGCCGTATTCTCTTATAATTTAGCAGAGTTAAATCAGACGAAAATAGCGGCATTCTTGCGAGTTATTCACGGTAAAAATTGGCCAAATTATCTACAAATTATCTATACTTTGTTTCAGTTTGCGTTTTCAAGTTAAAACGTAAACAATAGCACGCAGTTGATACTTTATGTGTCAAATTGTACGTTAAGTATGGTAATTTTAGAAAATTCCCATAAAAGAACATGATAGATATTTATTTAAACACTTTTTTCTACTTTCTAAACTCTATATCCCGAAATCATGTATCATTTATGCTAGAAAAATCCAATAAACCTGAGTTGTCATAAGGTGGCCGTTTTTGAGATATATTCTTAAAAAAAGGGTATAAAATCTCCATTATTTTTATGGGACTCTTCCAAAACTAATATATTTTATTAGCCTCACTTGAATACGTAGTTACAGCAGTTGATGTGTCGCATTTCGCCAAAAATACCGGCTTGTAGAGGAGCAAATTCTCTATACATTTGAGATTGTGTTTAGTTTTAGTGTCATTAATTATGGAGGGTTTTTTCAGAGCTAATAACGTCAACCGATCAGCTGTTTAGTGCACTAACAGTTAGTCCGCTAGACCAGCATTTTTCCAAATACTTTTTCTAGTGTCCCGTTTTTTTACACTTTTTCTTGGTAAACCACCAAAATTTTTACGTCTATGCTAGCATAAAATTGAAACTAAAATTCAAATAAAATACCTAGTATCTTAGTGGGTCAAAAAGAAAAATTGTAAATACAACCAGGTCGCAAAAAAACACTAGGCAGCTGAGCGTTTGACGTTAGGTATTGATAGTTTTTAATTAATTCAAACTATTTCCTGTAGAGTGTAGAAAAAACAACTTTGCATTTTTTGATTTTCCGGCATTTTCTGAAGTAGATGAAACGGATGCCAATCGTTAACTTATGGTTCCCATAGTAACCTATTAAAATGTTTAGAATCTTAGTTAACAGGATTTTTTAGAACGAAAAACCATTGAAAAATTGTACCTGACAGACGTTAATCCTCCATACCTCGAATCTCACTCACTTAATCGCAAAACTAAAAATCATATTTTTAGTAGCGGACAAAATTTACTATCAAAATGATTCTGGAACCTATACGAGAAAATGACCGGTTAATTTTGTATAATCAATAATAATTGATTCAACTAATTTTTGGCGATTCCACGTCAACCGATCGTTTGACATTAGAACGGGCAGTTCCAATGTCAGCTGACCGGTTGACGTGAAATCACAAAAAATACTTCAATCAATTATACAAAAGTAACCGTGTATTTTCTCGTATAGGTTCCCGAATCCTTTTGATGGTACCTATATTTTGTCTGTTACAGTGTGGTATTTTTAGTTTTGCAATTAAGTGAGTGTGATCCCAGGAGTGAAGGATTAATGTCTGACAGGTAGAATCTTTCAATGATTTTTCGATAAAAAAAAAATCTGTTAACTATGATTCTAAACATTTTAGTATGTTACGACAGCAACCATATGTTAGCTATTGGTATCAGTTTCATCTACTTCAGAAAATGCCGCAAAATAAAAAAATGCAAAGTTGTTTTTTCCAACACATATAAATGTATTGTAAAGGTGTATTGTATTAAACAATACACCTGAATTAATAGTTACAGCAGTTGATGTGTTGCATTTCGCCAAAAATACCGGCTTGCAGAGGAGCAAATTCTCTATAAATTTGAGATTGTTTATAGTTTTTGTGTCATCAATTTTTAGTGACAGTTTTTTTCAACGCTAATAAACGTCAGCCGATCAGCTGTTTAGTTCACTAACAGCTAGCCCGCTAGACCAGCGTTTTTCCAATTCTTTTTTCAGTATCCCGTTTTTTTGCACTTGCTCTTGGTAACCCATTAATATTTTTACACCTATGCTAACATAAAATTGAAAGTAAAGGTGAAATAAAAGATTATTTTAGTGGGTCAAATAGAAAAAGTGTAAACATAACCGGGTCGCAAAAAACACGGGACAGCTGAGCGTTTAGTTATTGATAGTTTTTAATTAATTTAAACTATTTACTGTAGTGTTAGAAAAAACAACTTTACATTTTTTGACTTTGCGGCATTTTCTGAAGTAGATGAACCTGATACCAATAGCTATTAACATATGGTTGCCGTCGTAACATATTAAAATGTTTAGAATCATAGTTAACAGGATTTCTTTTTAACGAAAAATCATTGAAAAATTGTGCCTGTAAGACATTAATCCTTCACTCCTGGGATCACACTCACTTAACCGCAAAACCAAAAATATGACATTGTAGCGGACAAAATTTACTATCAAAATGGTTAAGGTTAATTTTGTATAATCAATAACAATTGATCCAACTAATTTTTAGCGATTCCACGTCAACCGATCGTTTGACATTAGAACGGGCAGTCCAAGTTCCGGCTGACGTGAAATCGCAGAAAATACTTCAATCAATTATAGGTACAAAATTAACCGTTTATTTTCTCGAATAGGTTCCCGAATCCTTTGGATGGTAAATTTTGTCTGTTACAGTGTGGTATTTTTAGTTTTGCGATTAAGTAAGTGTGACCCAAGCAGTGAAGGATTAATATCTAACAGGTACAATTTTTTCAATGAATTTTCTATACATTTTAATATGTTACGACGGCAACCATATGTTGGCTATTGGTAGCAGTTTCATCTAGGTACTTCAGAAAATGCCGCAAAATCAAAAAAATGCAAAGTTGTTTTTTTCCAACACTACAGGAAATAGTGTAAACTAATTAAAAACTATCAATAACGTCAAACCCTCAGCTGTCTAGTGTTTTTTTGCGACCCGGTTATGTTTACACTTTTTCTATTGGACCCACTAATATAATATTTTATTTGACCTATAGTTTCAATGTTATGGTAGCATAGGTGTAAGAATATTAGTGGGTTACCAAGAGCAAGTGCAAAAACCGTGATACTGCAGAAAAAAATTGGAAAAACGCTGATACCTATAGCGGACTAGCTGTTGTTTAGTGAACTAAACAGCTGATCGGTTGGCGTTTATTAGCGTTGAAAAAGAAACGTTCATAATTGATGACACAAAAACTATAAACAATCTCAAATTTATAGAGAATTTGCTCCTCTAGGTACAAGCCGGTATTTTTGGCCAAATGCGACACATCAACTGCTGTAACTATGTATTCAAGTGTATTGTTTAATGTTATTAAAGAATTGTGCTAATTTCAGATACCGCGCTGGAATTGGTCGTACAAGTGTTCGTTTTCCCCCGATTTCCTAACGGTTTTCTCATAGTTACTTCGCGCCATTTGAAACTAGGAACTAATTTTTATTTTCCTCGTTTTCTTGTGCGTCTTGTACGAACGTTGATGGTGAACAAAAATCGCAATTAACTAAATTAGTTTTAATAATTCAGTGAACCGCAATGATGTTAACCTCAAATCCCACCTAACTGCCTGGTTTGTAGGTTAATTTAATTGTTAATCAGTGTCCGTCTTCTCTTATAATTTAGCGCAGTTAAATCAGACGAAAAAAGCGGCAATCTTGCGATTTATTCACGGTAAAAAATGCCCAAATTATCTATACATTGTTTCAGTTGCGCTTTCAAGTTAAAACGTAAACAATAACGTGCAGTTGATACTGGATGTGTCAAATGTATGTTAAGTAGGTATAGTAATTTTAGAAAATTCCCATAAAAAACAACATAGATATTTATTTAAACACATTTTCTACTTTCTAAACTCTAGGTATATACCGAAAACAGACAACTGTTGATTACATATTTTTCCATTAATGCATTATTTATGCTGAAAAAATCCAATAAACCTGTAGTCATAAGGTGGCCGTTTTGAAATATATTCTTTAGAAAAAAAAGGGTATTAAATCTCCATTATTTTTATGGGACTCTTCCAAAACTAATATCTTTTATTAGCCTCACTTGAATACATAGTTACTGCAGTTGATGTGTCGCATTTAGCCAAAAGTTTCGGCTTGTAGAGGAGCAAATTCTCTATAAATTTGAGATTGTGTTTAAGTAGTTTTTATGTCATTAATTAATTATGAACGTTTTTTCAGAGGTAACAACGTCAACCGATCAGCTGTTTAATGCACTAACAGCTAGTCCGCTAGACCAGCATTTTTTCAAATAAATTTTCTAGTGTCCCGTTTTTTACACTTTTTCTTGGTAACCCATCAAAATTTTTACGCCTTTGCTAGCATAAAATTGAAACTAAAATTCAAATAAAATAATATTTTAGTGGATCAAAAAGAAAAATTGTAAACATAACCGGGTCGCAAAAAGCACGAGACAGCTGAGCGTTTACGCTATTGATAGTTTTTAATTAATTTAAACTATTTCCTGTAGTGTTGGAAAAAACCACTTTGCATTTTTTGATTTTGCGGCATTTTCTGAAGTAGATGAAACTGATACCAATAGCTAACATATGGTTGCCGTCGTAACATATTAAAATGTTTAGAATGATAGTTAACAGGATTTTTTTTAACGAAAAAACATTGAAAAATTGTGCCTGTAAGACATTAATCCTTCACTCCTGGGATCACACTCACTTAATCGCAAAACTAAAAATACCACACTGTAACAGACTAAATTTACCATCAAAAGGATTCGGGAACCTATATATACGAGAAAATCAACGGTTAATTTTGTATAATTGATTGAAGCATTTTCTGCGATTTCACGTCAACCGGGTCAGATGACATTAGAACTGCCCGTTCTAATGTCAAACGATCGGTTGACCTGGAAGCGCTAAAAATTAGTTGAATCAATTATTATTGATTATACAAAATTAACCGGTCATTTTCTCGTATAGGTTCCCGAACCATTTTGATAGTAAATTTTGTCCGCTATAATGTCGTATTTTTAGTTTTGCAATTAAGTGAGTGAGATTCGATCTATGAAGGATTAATGTCTGACAGGCACAATTTTTCAACGGTTTTTCGTTTTAAAAGAAATCCAGTTAACTAAGATTCTAAACATTTTAATAGGTTACTATGGGAACCATAAGTTAACGACTGGCATACGTTTCAACTACTTCAGAAAATGCCGCAAAATCAAAAAATGCAAAGATGTTTTCTCCAACACTACAGGAAATAGTTTAAATTAATTAAAAACTATCAATAACGTAAACGCACAGCTGTCGCGTGTTTTTTTGCGACCTGTTTATGTCTACACTTTTTCTATTTGATCCACTAAAATAATATTTTATTTGACATTTACTTTCAATTTTATGCTAGCATAGGTGTAAAAATATTAGTGGGTTAACAAGAGCAAGTGCAAAATAACCGGGATACCTACTGAAAAAAATAGGAAAAACACCTGATCGGTTGGCGTTTAGCGTTGAAAAAACCGTTTAGGTAGGTATAATTAATGACACAAAAAACTAAACACAATCTCAAATTTATAGAAAATTTGTCCTCTACAAGCCGGTAGTTTTGGCGAAATGCGACACATCAACTGCAGTAACTATGTATTCAAGTGTAGGCTAATAAAAGATATTAGTTTTAGAAGAGTCCCATAAAAATATAATGGAGATTTAATACCCTTTTTCTCTAAAGAATATATTTCAAAACCGGCCACCTTATGACTACAGGTTTATTGGATTTATTTAGCATAAATGATGCATCAATGAAAAAATATGTAATCAACAGTTGTCGGTTTTCGAGATATAGAGTTTAGAAAGTAGAAAAAGTGTTTAAATAAATATCTACCTTGTTTTTTGGGAAATTTCTAAAATTACTATACTTAACGTACATTTGACAGATGTATAGGTAATTTGTAGATAATTTGGGCATTTTTTACCGTGTATAACTCGCACGATTGCCGCTTTTTTAGTCCGATTTAATTGCGCTAAATTATAAGAGAATACGGACACTGATTAACAACGAAATTAACCTACAAACCAAGCAGTTAGGTGGGATTTGAGGCTAAGATCATCGCGGTTCACTGAATTATTAAAACTAATTTATTTAATTGCGATTTTTGTTCACTATCGTCGTACACGAGACGCACAAAAAAACGCGGGAAATAAAAATTAGTTCCTACTTTGAAATAGCGCGAAGTGACTATGCGAAAAGACCGTAAGAAAACTGCGGGAAAACGAACACTTTTATAACAATCGATCACAGCGCGGTAGGTACCTGAAATTAGCACAATTCCTTAACAACAACAATAACAATCCGTAAAAAATCGTTGATTATAGACGAAATCGCGGAAATTATACGCTTAGATCACGTAAAACGCGAAAAATCTATAGGTGCGATCTGAATGAAACACACCGACAAACTAATAAAAATATGTAACTTACACGCCTGGGTAGAATATAGAGGTGAATTAAGGTGAATTTTCTCCTCTAGAAGCCGGTATTTTTGGCGAAATGCGGCACATCAACTGTGTTCACTATCATCGTACAAGACGCACAAGAAAACACGGGAAATAAAAATTAGTTCCTACTTTGAAATGGCGCGAAGTAACTATGCGAAGAAACCGTTAGAAAAATGCGGGAAAACAAACACTTTTAACGATCAACCACAGCGCGGTACCTGAAATTAGCACAATTTCTTAATAATCACAACAATCCGAAAAAAATCGTTGATTATTATAGACGAAATCGCGGAAATCATACGCTTAGATCGCTTAAAACACGAATAATCGATCGGGGCGATCTTCATGAAACGCATCGATAAACAAATAAAAATAGGTATGTAGGTAACTTAGACGCCCGGAATAGAGGTGAAATGTTGCGCACAAGCATCGACAGAGGCACTAATTAATTAATTAAGGTTAATCGAGAAAATATCGCGTAAAGTGCACCTGTGCGCGCGGGAGCTATTGGCGCCATTAGTAGGTGGCCCGCCATGACACCGGGAGACCGGAGACCGGCAAAACCGTTACAATTCAACGCGGCCAATCACAGAGCGCCGCACGTTTCTTGCACAAGTCAAGGAGGATCATGGGAGAAATTCCGAGAAAGCTCACACGCCATCTTGTCTAGACAGTTTTTTTCGCGTACGAACGACTTTGAAGCCGAATCCGAACGCGAAAAAAGAGCGATCCGCCCGCAAATTGCATAAATATCGAACACTTACCCTCTAGGAAAGTTGACAACGGCTTTGATTTAGGTAATCCTTCTTCCCGGGTCATACACGGGGCAACCAGACGGTACACTTCACTAGCACCCGCGTTTAGCGGTACAATTTGCCGTAAAAGCAAACGATGCAGCTAAATAAGCGTTTATAGCGGCTAGTTACGATTAAATCACGCGAAAACGCATCGTATATAATATAATCCACCATCTACGAAGCGGTTTTGTTGTGCTTAAGTATAGTAAGCGCGCGCCATGTCCCCTGAGCGGCTAACGCGCGTGCGATCCGTTCGACAGCCCTACATCGACTGGTGGTTGTTCGCACTGTTCGCAGGGATCGGCGGTATATGCAACCGGAAACAGAACACCAGAACGCGGCTTCTGACATAATTAAGGGCCAATAGGAGGGCTCGGAGTATAGGAATAGGATTTATTTAATTGATCTAATTGATGTTGCTTATGGATTTAGTCTATACGTATCGATTATTGTTGTATAGTAGGGTTGTCGGAAATTAGTTTATTGTTTTAACGTAGCCATAACCATCACGAACCACCGTTTATGATTGTATCCCATAACGCACAGGGCAAATAACGTACATTTTCATATAACTGGTGAAAATCAACAAGAAAGATCATATTAGTTTATTAGTTTAGAATTAATTTAGTACATAAATAGCTTCACACGGCATGTTAAAATTCGTACACAGATAGAAAAGATTTCTTGTTTTAAAGAAATGTATTTGTTTGAATTTATTCTTTTGGGTCAAAACATATTTCTTTGACGTTAACAATATTTACTTCATTGAATACTCTAGTTTATTTGCTTGCAGAGATCAATTTATTTGAAATATTTATTTAAGTGGAATAAATATATATGGATACAAACAAAAATTACTTTCCTTTAAAATAATATTTTTGTTTTGCTTAAAAAAACCGTTTCTTTACACCAATGCAATATAATTTTGATTCAAACATATAAATTTGTATATAAGGAGAGATTTATTTCGTTTAAAGTAATATTTTGTCATTGGCTTAAAAATAGGTTTACTTCTGCCAAAGAAATCATATTTTGATTAAAATAAATATATTTGTACACAAGAAGAGATTTATTTCCTTTAAAGTAATATTTTTGTTTTGGCTTTAAAATAGGTTTACTTCCACCAAAGAAATCATATTTTGATTCAAATAAATATATTTTTAATGTCATCCAACTGTATTGTTAGATGGCGCTGTAAACTCGCTCCTCGCACTTCGTACATATCGAGAGTATAAAGCCGCGTGATCGAGAGTATAGAACTTATAGAGTACAGTGCCTACAGGTTCAAGTCGCGATTCCAAATCAGAGTACACTTTACTAACTTAACCTTGACTATATGTTGGGTTGGGAAGACCAGGTCGAGGATGTGCGACATCCCAAAAAAGAGGTGACACATGGCGAGTCTTCCGAAAAATTCTTGTCTATTAATTCCTTCAACAAATTAATAATTTTAAGCATTTTAACTCGACCAACAATTTTGTTAATTTAAAAAAATGTAATTCTTTCACTCAACACAATAATAATTATTTGAAGTAAATAAATCTCATTTCTTATAATACATAAATTGCAAACTTTAACTGGAAACATAAGTTGTTTGACACAAATCAACGTTCTTTCTACCAAACAAATATTTCAAATAAATGCGTTTTTATCCGCAAATAAATATTTCTTTGCCTCTATTGAAACAACAAATTTCTTTGAGTCAATGCATATTTATTTGAATTAAACAAAAATTTCTCTCTGTGTATATACACGCTTAGCATTGAAGTACGATCGCTATTCGAACGGACATTATCGCCATTTAGGGGTAGTTATCTATAGGATAAAATTCCGAGCGTCATACTGCTAGTAGATCTTTTAATTACCTACAATCTGAGGTATGATACAACTTTATGCGACAATATTTGCAAAAGTTATAAGCATTTGCCGTAGCAACTGATTGAAATACGATTGCTATTCGCACGGACATTATCGCCAATTAGGGGTAGTTGTGTATAGGGTAAAATTCCGACCGACGAAGGGCGATTAGATCTTTTAATTACCTACAATTTGAGGTATGATACAAATTTATGCGACAATATTTGCAAAAGTTATAAGCATTTTCCGTAGCAACAGATTGGAATACGTTTGATATTCGCACGGACATTATCGCCATTTAGGGGTAGTTATCTATAGGGTAAAATTCCGAGCGTCAAACTGCTAATAGATCTTTTAATTACCTACAATCTGAGGTATGATACAACTTTATGCGACAATATTTGCAAAAGTTATAAGCATTTGCCGTAGCAACTGATTGAAATACGATTGCTATTCGCACGGACATTATCGCCAATTAGGGGTAGTTGTGTATAGGGTAAAATTCCGACCGACGAAGGGCGATTAGATCTCTTAATTACCTACAAGTTGAAATATGATAGAAATTTATGCACCAATTTTTGCAAAAGTTATGAACATTTTCGATAAGCAACTGATTGAAATACTTTTGCTCTACGAACGGGCATTATCGTCATTTAGGAGTTGTTGTCCATGGGGTAAAATTCCGAGTATCGAATGGCTACTAGGTATTTTAATTACCTACAATTTGATATATGATACAAATTTATGCCACAATATTTTCAAAAGTTATAAGCATTTTTCTGTAGCAACTGAATGCTCTTCGAACGGACATTATCGCGATTTAGGGGTTCATGTCGATAGGGAAAAATTCTG
The DNA here is from genome assembly GCA_964023965.1 of Melinopterus prodromus. NCBI lineage: Eukaryota > Metazoa > Arthropoda > Insecta > Coleoptera > Scarabaeidae > Melinopterus > Melinopterus prodromus. Next base: position 11,921,293 of record OZ030390.1, on the reverse strand, counting down.
AGGGGCTGACTGCTACTAGAACTTTTAATTACCTACAATTTGAGGTATGATAGATATTCATGCAAGAATTTTTGCAAAAGTTATAGACCTTTTACTGCAGCAGCTTAATTAAATACGTTTGCTATTCGAACGGACATTACCGCAATTTAGGGGTAGTTGTGTATAGGGTAAAATTCCAACCGACGAAGGGCGATTAGATCTCTTAATTACCTACAAGTTGAAATATGATAGAAATTTATGCACCAATTTTTGCAAAAGTTATGAACATTTTCGATAAGCAACTGATTGAAATACTTTTGCTCTACGAACGGGCATTATCGTCATTTAGGAGTTGTTGTCCATGGGGTAAAATTCCGAGCATCGAATGGCTACTAGGTATTTTAATTACCTACAATTTGATATATGATACAAATTTATGCCACAATATTTTCAAAAGTTATAAGCATTTTTCTGTAGCAACTGAATGCTCTTCGAACGGACATTATCGCGATTTAGGGGTTCATGTCGATAGGGAAAAATTCTGAGGGGCTGACTGCTACTAGAACTTTTAATTACCTACAATTTGAGGTATGATAGATATTCATGCAAGAATTTTTGCAAAAGTTATAGACCTTTTACTGCAGCAGCTTAATTAAATACGTTTGCTATTCGAACGGACATTACCGCAATTTAGGGGTAGTTGTGTATAGGGTAAAATTCCGACCGACGAAGGGCGATTAGATCTTTTAATTACCTACAATTTGAAATATGATAGAAATTTATGCACCAATTTTTGCAAAAGTTATGAACACTTTTCGATAGCAACTGATTGAAGTACGTTTGCTATTCGCACGGACATTATCGTCATTTAGGAATTGTTGTCCATGGGGTATAATTCCGAGCATCGAAGGGCTAACTAGGTATTTTAATTACCTACAATTTGATATATGATACAAATTTATGCCACAATATTTGCAAAAGTTATAAGCATTTTCCGTAGCAACTGATTGAAATGCGTTTGATATTCGCACGGACATTATCGCCATTTAGGGGTAGTTGTGTATAGGGTAAAATTCCGACCGACGAAGGGCGATTAGATCTTTTAATTACCTACAAGTTGAAATATGATAGGAATTTAAACACCAATTTTTGCAAAAGTTATGAACTTTTTTCGTTAGCAACTGATTGAAATACGTTTGCTATTCGCACGGACATTATCGTCATTTAGGAATTGTTGTCCATGGGGTAAAATTCCGAGCATCGAAGGGCTACTAGGTATTTTAATTACCTACAATTTGATATATGATACAAATTTATGCCACAATATTTGTAAAAGTTATAAGCATTTTTCTGTAGCAACTGAATGCTCTTCGAACGGACATTATCGCGATTTAGGGATTCATGTCGATGGGGAAGAATTCTGAGGGGCTGACTGCTACTAGAACTTTTAATTACCTACAATTTGAGGTATGATAGACATTTTTGCGAGAATTTTTGCAAAAGTTATAGACATTTTGCTGCAACAGCTTAATTAAATTCGTTTGCTATTCGAACGGACATTACCGCGATTTAGGGGTTCTTGTCGATGGGGCAAAATTCTGAGGGTCTGACGACTACTAGAACTTTTAATTACCTACAATTTGAGGTAAGATAGAAATTTCTGCAGGTATTTTTGCAAAAGTTAGGTATAAACGTTTTTCTTTGTGGCAACTGGTAGAAATACGTTTGCTATTCGAATGATTAAAACCAATGATTGTAATTTTCTGTGTGTGTGTATATATAACTTTATATTTGTTGTAACTTTTTAAAGCCTACATCAGAAGAATAAAAGTCTAACTCAGCAGGACTGTTTCATACACCTGCGATTGGGCATTACAAATAACTTGCAAAAGTCCCAGTTTATAATGGATTTTCGTTAATTAAAACATAATCCTATTAACTATAATGTTAAACATGTTAATATGTTACTACTTGAACCATATGCTATCGATTGGTATCAGATTCATCATTCATCGACTGCATTTGAATTTCCGAATCAAAATCTAATGACTGGACTATTGAATTTGGCGCGCTGACCCATAATTCCATGCGGCTATAAGCGGGCAACCCACAGAATAAAAATATACAGATCGGGCAAAAAGCTAAAAATAGATTCAAGGTCGCACGTCTAGGAGTCGTCTAGGCACTATCGTGGTTTTAGTTGATCTATGCAGAATATGATCTAAGTTCTTTTCTAATTCTAATTTTCTCGGTTTATGCCGTATACGAGTTTGTATTATATTAGTTGGCCTGTATTTATTAAATTTATTCTTGTACAAATGCGATATCTGGTGGAGATCGCCTGAAACTCGTTCTTTGTTTACATGCCTAGGGACTTTTCGCTTGTCGGCAAGCACATGTCAATAACTGACGAAATTGGCATTCGTGTAAATAAGGTCAAACAGAACAGATAGTTTGGTTAGGTATCCCTAGTATTTTTTCTTAAATTTAGCAACCTAAGAAGATATTTTTAAAGAACGCGTCGTACGCACCCCTTAACAAAATCTGTGATAAAAAATATTTTTCCGTCGATCGTTTATTTATGAGTCAGTTTAGTGAATACAAAATCGTTTATTAAAGTACTACATTAATGCACGATTTCTATTAATGCATGATTTGTTATTGCCAATCACAAGACGCAATGACGTCGGTTGATTGGCCAATCTAACATATGTGAAATGAAACCTTCCAATCAAAACATACCGCTCTCTAGAACTGTCAGTGTCAAATTACATAAATGGTCATATAACCGATATAACCTAAAAAGACATCGGCGAAGAAAAATCTATGTAGACAACGCTAGAAGAATACGATCGACGGAAAAATTTTGTAACCAACTGGAATATTAAACAGCGATTAATGATCTCGACAATTAACGCGCTCGCTTCGCTGGCGCGTTAAACAGTCTCGATCATTAATCGCTCTTTTTAATATACTTGTTGGTTAAATAATTATTACCCTATACCGTATTTATAACTTAAATATATGTTCTTAGCAGTTGGTTAATTTGCATCTCCGTTGAAATAAGTGCAGTTTTAAGTGTCAACTATCACTTTAAAGATGGGTATTGATTTATATTATGTGCCTGGAAGCTCTCCATGCAGACATCCAACAAGTGGGAACCGGGCGTTACACCATTATGTGTTAACTAATACATAATCAATGCCGCCCTGATTAAATGATTAGTTAAGCTGTGGTCACATTTGATTTTAATTGATGATTTTAATGCATTAATTTTAAATTTTTTCGTTAGGGCGTTAGGCATTGGACTAACGTCCAATGCCTAGCGAGTAAAAAAACCTCAGGCTACACTAACGTGTAGCCTGAGGTTTTTGCCTCAGATTTTATTTATCATCATTTTATTATATCAACAAAAACAAAACCCATAAGGGTACTATAAAGGATAAATTGTATAAAGGATGACTCGTGTATTATATTAACAATCTTTGTTTTGTTATCGAAAACATTCCGATGAGTCTCGCACGCTTTGCCATGGTTTTATCTGTGCAAACCATATTGACCAAACCAAATAATGCAAACCATTCTACGAAATTAACATAACAGGATCTTCCTTCTTATGGTTTACAATACTTTGTATTTTATTTCATGTTATTAATATTTGCAACTGAAACATGTAATATCGTTTTTTTTGTTGAAAAAAAAAAATTACTTGTTATTCTGGACACGCTATTAAATTATAGTTTGAAATAATGTAATATTTACCGATAGAGTCGTTGGCGGAGTCAATACGGACCTCTGAACTACTACCTCATCTTTATTTTTAAAAAAATATAAAAAACGAGGCAGATTTGAAAATGTACCATTCCGCATTCACTTGATCAATACCTTGTTACAATGCTGATCATTGATTGCCTATTTCGTTAATAATTGTAGTTTAATAACAAATTATACAGGTGTACAGCGTGTAGCATTAAAATGTGCTTTTTTATTCGTTTTTAAATATGGATGAAATAGCAAATCAGTGAGCCGCATTGACTATCTCGACGATTTTATGTACAAGCATGCAATATTCTATAATAAAATAGCCTAAACGGCATGATCAAAATTTTGCCCGATTTCAGCCGGTAATTCAGTATTCTATACTAAATCGTCTACAGGCTTAATAAAAAATAATAATTTAAAAATGGAGTCAAAATACCAGACCCAAAAGAATGTAATCTCTAAAACATTTTCGATAGATTTTTTTTATAAAATAAATAAAACAAAGAAAAACAAGTTTGCTGAGAAGAATTCTATTTTTTACACAATTTAAAAAATAATTCGAACAATAACAGAAATACAACACATTTCTATTATAAAATTTATTTTCCACCGTTCTCTTGGTACATACACATATAAACCTGTTATTTATAAAATTGCAAATAACCGGAAGAAGTGAAAAAAATCAATAAGAGGAATTGAATTGAAAATAAAATCTGTACGTTGTCCATAAACAAAACGTGTCGTCATCTACTCCTCCAAGAAGAAGTACTGTCCGGCACGCTTCTGTTCCACATCCTTCACTGATTCTTGTTTGTTGATCCTAGGTCGGAAGTTGTTCGGATCCCTTCGGAATGTTATGCCGAGCAGCTCCAAGAATCTGTTCATGCCGGCCAGCAACGTCTGCGGCGAGTGCGCCACAGTATCCACAGAAGGCTTACCTTCGAAAACTATCACCCTATCGGCTAGGTAGGTCGCCATGATAAAGTCGTGCTCTACCACAAATCCGGTTTTCTTAGCGTGTAATATAAATCTAAAAATAAAAACATTTATGAAAAATTAGTTCACAATTAACCTATAAAATTTTTTTAGATCTGTTAAATCTAAAATATATGAGAACATGACAAAAAATTAAGACAAGCATATTACAAATCGTCTATCTGCAAAACAAAAGCACAAAGCAGTCGTTTGTGGATTGTACCAATTGATGAATTTTTCTCTGACATATTAAATTTAACTATAAATAACTGATACAGTAGAACGTCAAAAATCTGAAACGTCAAATATCCGAACGCGTTTTAAAAGAGTTTAAATACATAATTATGTAATAGTTTGTTTAATATATGTTTATTTAATCCATTAAAGTACATTTTTTTAGGCATTTTTAGACATTTCTTAAGCCCAACACATAGGTCTGTAAATTTAAAAATACCTTCTGTGTAGATAGGCTATATCCATGAAAGTTTAAGGTTAGTTTATCAAAACTGAGTAAAAGATAGCATTAGATAAGCTTCTGAATTAGACACGTTTCTGAATTTAATTGGGCTACAGCTTGTCTAAAAAACACCGGTGCATTTTCCATTTTATAAATAGACAAAAAATGATTGTCAAAAACAAAAATATTTTTCAAAGGTGTTATTCAGACTGACGCAGTTTCAATTTCTGTTTGATCGTTTTCTTGACATTTGGAAAGTTCTAATCTCAAATACGTATCAGTTACCTTTTTATAACTTTGGCGGCGACTAAACGCTGCTCGGAATCCAGATACGCGCTAGGTTCGTCAATGAGGTAAACGTCGGCTGGCTTTCCTAAGCAGAGAGTCATCGCAACACGTTGTAATTCACCACCGGACAGGTTCTGCACCTCCTGATCGATGATGTCGTCGATTTTGAGCGGCTTCATGACGTCGGCGATGAACTGCTGGTGGATGTACGCGTCCCTGATCTTCTCATGCAGCAATTGCCGTACCAGTCCTTGCGACTTCGGACTGATCTTTTGAGGTTTGTAACTGATATGCAACTGAGGTAGATCACCTACAAAGTAAGATATTTTGATAAATGTTGCAAATTTCTGAGTGTTTTTTTTTAGTTCATCTGATTTATATATTTCTTTAATATTATTCCATTTCAAAGATTGAGTTATTCTTAAAATTTTTATTTTGGAATGGCGAAGGGGATTTTCAGAAAGATTACTGAAAAAAATTTTAAATACTATGTATCCTAAAATTGAAAATCATAAACTTGTGACATCATTAAGGAGAGACATTATTTATTTTGGTGTGTCATACCCCTCCAAAGATAGACAGAACACGTTTTTAGGTTCTGACTATTTGAATATTTCGTTGGGCTAAAGGTAAAAATTACTAACAGTTTTAACTACTATTTAGATCACAAAGATTTATAGAGAAATTGAAATAAAAAAAAACAATATACGTTCCAATGTAAATATACTTGCTGTAAATTGGTTAACTTTTAAGAAACTGCTGGTTTTGGAGTAACACAGTTTATGTAAGATATACCAATTTTCAACAGATATTTCAGTATTTTATCTGACGATATACATAAAAAACTAACGTCTAATTACGCCGTTCACAGCTGCAACAGCAGAAAATCAGCTATAAACCCGATTTCGACCGGGGTAACATTTCATCGGTAAGTGACTGTATATCTCAACAATGTACAGGCAACAGGCTTGTACTGGCCGCACGCACGTATTTGTTATAAAAATTAGATTAAATACATTCTTAAAAGTGTTCATATAGCGTTTTTATATAATGTACCCAATCGGCACATTACAATATATTACAGGAAAAATTTCTTGAAATTGATGGCCAATTTCGGAGTTAGTCTGGACCTGGCAGGCGGCCAACTGTTAGGCTACTTTAGTGTCATGTTAGCCCCGCCCCCCGGGGTCATTTTCTCGCTGCTAAAACTATAGCGTAAAGCGACTCCATTTTCCTCCATGGTTCAAATATTTATTTTGGGTACATTTATTTTTTTTGTGTAAATTATCATTTATCTAATTTTAACTTTCTATTTTGTACTTTTACATCAATTATATCAAATATCGATTAAATGCAAAAACACCTAAGTAATCAACATTAACTAACGTTAAAATAAATTTATGTAAAAAATACGCTTTTTAAGAACTAAGCGTTATACAAAATTTATTTTGGAATATTTTCCACGTCCTTTCGGTCAACATGAAAATTTCAACTCAATTGGGCAAATTTTCCAAATTTGTTTTATTGGTTGGTGCATTGTCTTTGGAAATCTGTCCACATACAAAGTTTCAACTCGACTATGATCATTTTTCCGAATTTTGTAAAATTCTCCAAGTATTTTTCTGTCCACATACAAAATTTCAACTCAATCGGACATTTTTTTTACAAGACTTCCAATTTTTTTTATTGCAATGTCACAAGCAAAATTTCAATTTTCCATTTTTGGTCATTGGCAAGTAGGTAAAATATCGATGACAAGATTTGAACGTAGCAGACAAACAACTAGTGAAGTTAATAATAAGCGTAAGAAAAAAAAAACAAATATCAAGTACCTGATCCAGAGTCAGCTTCCAGATTACCGGCAAGCAGCCGAATGAAAGTCGTCTTTCCGGTTCCGTTCTCGCCCAGCAGGACCAGAATTTCGGAATCGGAGAACTCTCCCTTGTGCACCTCGAGCTTGAAGGACCCCATCGTCTTGGTCATCCAGGGGTACTCATAGTGGTTGATGCGTTTCACCTCTTCCTCGGTCGCGGACTCGGACACCTTGAAGACGAGCGAGTCCTCCCTGAACCGGAGATTCTCCGTCGGGACGAAACCGTCGAGGAAGATGTTGATGCCTTCGCGTACGGAGAACGGCATGGTCACTACGCCGTAGGCGCCGGGGACTCCGTACAGGCAGCAGATGAAATCGGAAAGGTAGTCGAGGACGCTCAAGTCGTGCTCCACAACTATTATAAACCTGTTTTTAGAAAGATTAAGTTATTAGGAAATAATCGATTTTATAGTAGTTTAATTTTTAAAATTTGATAGTGAATCCACATTTTTTGCAGTGTTTGAATCGTTGTTTAATATTATGTCCATTTTATATTGCTTTCATAGCTATGTGATTTTGTTTATTAATATCTATGCCTTTTTGAATAATTTCTAATCGATTAATTATTGTAACTGGTCATTTTATTAATTAAATTACGTGGTAGTGGAATGCAAAAATCTTTCCATTACATCAAAATTAGCAACAAAAAAAAATTGTGATTAGTAATTATAACTAATTTGCACCATTGTTTTGTACATGTAATGCCTGTCATTCGGATTAAAAGTTTTCATATGGAGTTTAAAAAAAAAAAAAACTCAAAAAGATAAAGCAATAAAAAAAAAATTAAAACTTCCCCTTATAAATGAAATAGTTGTGTACCTAACCTGAGGTTAACTAATTGCAAGCCTGTTTCAAGGTCTGGTATGTTCATCTAATATTAAAACCATCAGTTTTATTCTTAACTTTAAAAATCAAAATTAAACCGTGCATATTTCCTTTTTAGATTATTTAGTTATTGAGAATGCTTACTTGTCTGGTCCAAGTAGGGATCTTATCGTCTTGGCAGCATTTAGTCTTTGCTTAACGTCTAAATATGAAGAAGGTTCATCAAACATGAAAATATCTCCGTTCTGGATGCACACCATGGCACAGGCGAATCTTTGCAGCTCCCCTCCGGACAACGCAGAGATTTCTCTCTCCTTAAGGTTCATCAAATCTGAAAACAAAAATTTCGTAAACTTTTATTATAAATTAATAAAAATCTTCATTTAAATTTCTATTTAAAGACAAGTTCTGTAGAAACCTAAAAAATTGCTCAAATTTAGGACACCTTTTCAAGCAAATTGTAACAGATATCAACTTTCTTCTACTGCTATAAATTTACTATAATTTAGTGTACAATATAGGCCATAAAACTGTGAGGATTGAAAAGTCATTTCAACGGATTTTATTCTATATTTATAAGACTCACCCAACATTCTACAAATTGAATCCTGGTTATCCATTTCACCCTTTTTATCTAGCAATTGACGTACTGTACCCTTAACAGCTTTTGGAATCTGATCAACGTACTGTGGCTTGATCAAAGCTTTCAAGTCATCCTCCAGAATCTTCGTAAAGTAGTTCTGCAACTCGGAGCCCCTGAAGTGGCTCAAAATTTCCGTCCAGTCTGGAGGATCCTTAAAAATTATATCAAATACTAGTATCCAAGTTATTGTATTTACCTAAAAGAATAGGCTATAAAAATAAAAAAAAAAAAACTTACATTGAAACGTCCGAGGTTAGGTTTTTGTTTTCCGGCCAGAATTTTCAAAGCCGTCGATTTTCCAATACCGTTCGTTCCGACCAATCCCAGAACTTCGCCAGGCCTCGGGATCGGCAAACGATGCAACTTGAAAGCATTCTTTCCGTAACGGTGAGTGGTATCTCTCTCCAAGTTACTCGGTAAATTAATAATTGAAATTGCTTCAAAAGGACATTTCTAAAAAAAAATTAAATATAAATAACCATTAAAATTAATCGCTACTATTTCCTACCTTAACACAGATACCACAACCGATGCAAAGTTCTTCAGAAATTGACGCCTTCTTATCATTCGGTGTTACTTCGATACACAATTTCCCCATACGTACGACAGGGCACGATTTCTTGCACTCTTGCCTGCATCTCTTCGGTTTACACTTGTCACTATTGATGATAGCGATACGCGTCAGCTTATCGGTCTCTTCGGTCCCTCGCCTTCGCGACATCTGTCAAAAATTACAAGCAATATGTTAGCAGAGTGACAATTAGACAACCTAACCTCAAAAAAGCGATCAACGCACGCTTGTCGGCGAGTTTACACCAAAAATACAATCAGCGCGGCGATAGCGACAAATCTTATTTAATTCACAATAGAAAATCGTCGACGTACCTTGCTAAAATAGCAATTAGAAGTCACTAAAATCGGCAGCACGGTCAACGTTGACCGGCCATGGGAAAAAGAACCGTTCAGAAATTGCGTGAAAGTATTCAAGAGTGAAGGCGAGGAATTTAGCTATCGGTCAATATTAGGATTGCCAATCATAAAAATGTCACCAGTAAAACTTATATAAATGGAGATTCTGTAATTTTAATACACGCAATTACGAATATTTAATCCCAATTAGATTTAATTAGGACTAATAATCTTTATTATAAAAACTTGTAAAGATTTCGCAGTAATATAGAATCGCTATTAGGTTGGCGACATTATTAAAGCTAACTTCAGGTCGCTAGCATTATAACCAAATTTGGGAGTTCTCGCTTTATAGAAGGAAGGAAAGATGTCTCAAGTTGATTTAGAATTAAAACAGGTAAGAAATCAACCATTTCCGAAACCTGTTCGTTAAAACTCTGAATTTTTAGGCGTTTGCTGAATTGCAAACTAAGCAACTCATGACTAGAGATGTGTTCCAAAATTGCGAGAGGAATTTGGAAATTATCAGGCGATTGAAGCAAATTTCTTCGCTTACACTGCGCGAGGTGAATAGTTTGACCGACGACGTCAATATGTACGAATCTTTAGGACGCTGTTTTGTAATGGCGCCTCGTCAAGAAATAATCAAACATTTGACAGATAAAGTTGACGAATACAACAAAGAGGAGAAGAAAGAAACCGAAGTAATCAAAGTAGCCGAGGGCAAATTGAAAGAAGCGGAGAATAGCTTAAGGGAGTTGGTACAACAGAAAAAAACTAGCTCGTAATTCGTAGAAATTTTTATTTATATATAAAACGTAACAGTACACTAAAACAAAATTATTAGTTATTCATCCTTTGCTTCTAATACGCTTTCACACAATAACGTCAATTTTTCCGGGTTTAAATCAACAGCGGCAGGTTTATTTATTAGTTTAAAAATTCCTGTTCCGATTGGCGCAGGCATGCCTAGAATAATATTTTCGGAAACTCCGCTGATTTTGTCCGTTTGGCCGTGGTATGCTGCATCGAAGAGATGGTCCGCTGTTTTCTCAAACTATAAAGAAATGGAGTTAAAATAATTCTACACGGATTAGGTCTACATTATTAATTTTTTACCGATGCTAAATTTAAGACGGATTGTTTCATCTTGGCTAATCCCTGACGTGTGATTCCCAGAACCTCGCCTGTGTGTGTCATTTGAGCAGCGAGAAGCATTATGTGACGGTAGTCGACACTCATGCCGTGATTCTCCATTACCATCGTGATTTCGCTCATAATTGTTTGCCTGGACAGAATATTGTATTAATTGTATGCTTTATGGTATTCTTTTGACAGATTTGTTTTGTAATAAATTTGTTTTTGATATGAACGCACATTTTTATTTATTGCTCTCTACCTAATCTTGTATTTGAAAAAAAGACTAATAAGTTGTACCATAAATGTCATTGCTGCTATTATACTGCAATTTTGTATGTAATGTATTGTCAGTATTGTTTACATGGCAATAAAAAGAATAATCAGTATAGACATTAAATATGTAAATCCTAAATGTTTTGAAAAATTTGATCAGGATCTTTTGGATTATTCCATAGTGAAACTAAGATTTAGCACCTTTACCTAATAAAAAATATCAAATACAATTCTAAAAAAGCGGTTATATGAAGATTTACCACTGTTTTTAGAAAAACTTGACATATGAAAAAAAAGATGTATTATTTCTACAAACTATCAAATAACTATTTTCCCGTTTTTTAAATCTTGAATATTTCCTAAAATACATTGAATTCTTTGGTAAAAGTCCGATTAAAATTTGTGGGGTAGTTTCTGAGTTATATCGATAAAAAAAAATAGCATATGAAAAATGACAATAATAACAAAAAATTTGGAAACTTTAATATTTTGTAGATATTTTCAAAACTAAAAAATATAGGTTTTCCACAATTTATCAATATTTCTACCTCTCCAAATAAGCAAGATTTCCATGCTGTCTCATGAGTAATGGACACCTGTATATGGGTTTTGTAACACAAAAAGGAGTAGTTATAGATGATTTTCTAACGATATAACATACCTAGCAGCTTCAATTCCAAGCGTTTTATACACCTCTACAATATTATTCGAAAACGTCTTTGTTCCCGATACACCGTAAGTTGCAATAACCTCTCTCAAGTTATCACCTTCAACGCACAAGTTATACATCCCACTGTTGGGATCCCGAGCAATGACGGCCCTATTTACAGTGGGGAGCCCCTAAAACCACGACAAAAAAAATTGAGGTTAGATAGATTCAAATTTAGGTTATATCGAGACAAATATTCACAACTCACCTTAATAACTACTTTCGGAATACTCTCTTTCAGTTCGCAAATATTCAAATTAAGCCGATTAGAATTTTTACTTTCGTTTGGGTGAACCGTTAGAATTGTACTCGATTGTATTTTGACATCGCCCGGTTTAAGTTTTAATTTCGACGTACATAAACTGAAAATCAAACAGAAAATAATTAATAAAGTGTAATCGGAAGAATTACGGTTAGAATTTCTAACCTATATTTTATGGTATCGACGTCAACCTCAAGTTGAAGTAGCCTCATTCGATCGATGTTCAGTCGGACCAATAAAAAGCATTCAGCTTTATTGTAGACTTCATCAATGCTAGTACATATCTAAAATATAAATGTAAGCATTTGTTAAAATATTTGACCAATAATAAAATATTTAAGCAATGCCAAAAAATGACGTGAGCATTAAAAAAAAGAAATGTGCAATAAATTTATATCAATGCGCATCAGAATAAGTAATTGCACATTTATACATTTGAATGTTCGCTTCATAATATATCTATACATATAGATAAATAAATGTGAAGAGAAATTAATTAAGAAATACTGGTTCATTCAAACAAATATATTTCCAATAGTTTAAATAAATCAGCATTTCAAAATTTTGGTAAACAAATTAACTTTCGACCGCCAATTATTACTGTGTTATGACATCATCGTAACTTTTTTTAAATGGCAACCCGATGTTTTTCCTACTGACTTGGATACATCGTTTAATTGTGTAAATGGTAGTGGAAACATTTTCTAGCCTTACACAAGAAAATGTTTAAGAAAGGAACAATTGAAATTGTAAATTATTGATTACTTTGTCGACTCTCGTGGGGTGCTCAGGTTGAGCACCTTAGCCGCTCACTGTCAAGGGTAACCTTCGCAATCAAACGAACAAGACAAACCTCGGGAGAGATTGCTGCCAAAACAGCGTATCATTCGCTTTTCCATGCTAAGCTGAGCTACGCAGTGGAAATATGGGGCCACACGGCGTTCATGAAGAAAATACTGATTGAACAGAAGAAGGCTGTACGCAGTATAGCTGGTGTAACCAGGCGATCATCCTGCAGACCCTTATTTGCAGAATATGGAATTCTGACAGCGGTAGCATTGTACATCCTAAAAACTCTTATTGACATCCACAAGGAACGTCGTCTCTCATTGGTGACCAGAGGAGCCAAGCATGACCACTACACTAGAGGTCATGATCTGTTGGATGGAATCAACAGCAGACTTAGGACCACTAACTACCTAAATCGGGGCATCCACTGGTACAATTTGTGCCCCCGTGAGTGGAAAGATGATTGTTTTGTTCCGAAACTGAAGGCTTTCATGAAATCAAATGTGTTATACAGTGATGATGAGTTTGTAAGTCATATTACACAAAATAATGCAAACACTATGTAATTCTCTTGTAATTTGACAAATACTGAACAGTACAATAAACTTATTATTATTATTATTATTATTAACTTTTAAGAACATGGATTTTGTGAATTGAATATGAAATTGAACTTACAAGATCAGAAACTCCTATTCACTTTCCATAAACAAATAAAAGATATCAATATCAGCCTAATTTTCAACTGTCTTCTTCTTGAAAATGGTTTTATGCAAATAGCCATAAATTTTGTAAATTAAGATTAAGACAATAAACAGATCTGATCTATCAAAATCAGATCAGTGTTAATGTTGATCATTTATTTTAGGGCACAATATGAAGTAAAATTGCTCTAGGTTAATAATATGTTGACATACAGGCAGGATGTAAATGTTTAAATAAATCAAAATTACAGCCACAACCTGGGTTTGAACCAGGGACCTTTGCGTTTCTAGCAGAATACTCTCCCATCTGAGCTACTGAGGCCTATGACATTTCATAGATATAATTGTCATAAAAATTTACATCCTGTCTGTATGTCACCATATTATTAACCTATAATATTACTTTGACAATATGTTGTTAAACATTTTCAGTTAAAATATTACTCATTATAATTCTTTTTTATGTACCATATTTAATGCATAATATTTATTATTTTAATGCTCAAAATATCAAATCTAATGCACAAAGTATTTCTTTTAATGCACATATCTATTTAAATAATGCACGCTTAAATCGCACCCAATTAAGAATAATAAGCGTTTCTCAATACAGTTTTTTTTTGGGGTTACTTACTTCTCCCAGAGTTGTCCTCTCTATTCGACACTTCACCTTCCGGGCATGTTCAGCACTGTACGCATCCGTTAAGGCAGCAGTTATAATCGGCGTACTGATCGATTTACTTGCGTTAATAATTTCCTTAATCCTAATTTAAAGAACAAAAAAAATTAATAAAATTAGGTTAGGTTTTTAAGAAAATATTCAAAATTGTGTCCGAAATTTGACAAGGGCACAAAAAAGTTACGTTAATTTTGACAGTTATGAAATTTTACAGTTTTGACAGTTACATGAAATATTACATATGCCGCTGTCAATCAGTATAAAAGTAAGGTTACAGAAAGAAGAGGCTTGCAGTGTAATTCTTGGAGAAGGAATATCACAAAAGCAGTTTTTCTGACAATATAATTCACCTAGGTACACCCTGAGTAATGTTCATACTCGCGACACCAGCAAAATGGAACGTCTTCAGGGTCATCTGAGTTCCTGGCTCTCCGATACTCTGCGCTGCCAGAGCTCCTACTGCTGTACCGGGTTCGATGATTGACCTTGTATATTTTTGACCACACGTCTCCAAAAATGTCACCAGCTGACTGCAGGTCAAACGTTCGATTTCTTTTGCAACCGGTGCTTGGTTATAAGCCGTCCATAGGCTCTCCACTTTCTTTGCCACAGATTCAACAAAGTTTCTATAAAAAAAGAAAGAGAAAATTATATACCTGTATAACAATATTCACGTTGGATTTCACAAACAAAGGATAAATAGTTATCTGAAGTTAATTGATATCTCAAGTGTAAATCTGATTGAAAAATATAATTTATTGATTCTTTTATCTACCCAACTAATAATAAAGTGCGGTTACCTTAGTTCATTACGAAATTCAACGCTGGTCTCGGCCAAGACGTTTGTCGCAAGGAATGCAGCCGTGGCTTTTCGGATTTGCGCGGCATCCAGGGCGGTCTCGTTTCTGTACGGGCACTTGGCTTGTATGTGTTTGAGCACCCGATCAAAGTCAACGGGACAATCCTTGCCTTCCATGTAAGTTGGGTCCAGGCCATCGGACCCATAGGTGAGTTGTACTATGCCACCGTCGGCATTCCTAACTGATCCGTCGTAATGCACTACAAGATCTTCTAGCGACTGTAACGAGAAAAGTCAAATATGTAGCTAAATGTTCAACAAGAATGGTAATATTTTATTTTGATATGCTGATGTATAACAATTTATTGGTTGAATCAAGTAAAATGAACGTTTTTATATTTCAAGGGAGCACAAAGGAAAAATAATCAAAACGTTAAGTTAGAATACAGAAATCTGAGAAAAATGTACTTCTGAGTAAAAAGTTTTATTATGACCTTTTTGTTTTTCTGTCTTATTTTCTATTTTATATTATTTTTATTATTACATATTACATTATTATATTGCGTTTTCATTATTTTTATTATTGCTAATTTATGAAGAAAATTTATTATACATTTTATTGTAAAGGGTATGGTTTGTGTTCTTCCTTTGTTTTTGCATTGTTTAATATGTATATTATTTTTCCTTCGTGCTGTTAATTTTATAGACATCTGTAACTTTGGAAGAAATTGAAAAATATAAGCATACACAAAATACCATTTAAATTATAGAAAATTATATACAATAAATTATAGCAAAAATTGTTAAACTTCACAGTTATTTACAGTATTTTCTTTTTATACTGCAGCACTGCTGGTTATTTGACAGCTATATTAGTTATTCCTATTGAGTTATTCCTATAAAATTACAGCATCATTAGAGTAATTTTACAAGATATTTTGGCATTTTAACAGGAAAAGAACAGTAATTTCAAAGTAAAACTAATTTTTTACTATTCAACTCCGTTTCTATACATACATGTTGCTAGCTTTTGGCTGTGTATGAAACTTTTAAATCAGAATTACATTTACATTCTAAAAAATGCGGGTTAGTTTTACAATAATTATTCCAAATACAGTAGTAAACAATCTCAGAACAGCAGAAATTAACCCTAAGAAAAAAAAAATTTAAATAACAACATTTGTGTAAAGTTTTTCTTATCTTTTTATTTTAATTTTCACAATTCTTACCTTAACTAAACGGCGTTGCATATAACCTGTTTCGGCAGTTTTAACGGCAGTATCAACAAGGCCCTCTCTGCCACCCATGGTGTGGAAGAAGAACTCCGTAGGCGTAAGCCCAGAATAAAAACTATTTTTAACAAAACCCTTTGCAGCCGGAATTTTAGCTAAACAAAAAAAAAGTTAAAACATAAAACTTATCTAAAAAAGGCATTCTAAACTTACATCGGAGCTCATAGTGGGGCAGAGACCTATCTTGAAATCCATTCGGAACCCTCTTGCCGTTCAAAGCCTGCTGACCGACGCAAGCTATCATCTGCGATATGTTAATAACAGAACCTATAACAGCGAACAACAGAGTATAACAAATTACAAAAAACATATTTTTTGAGGTTAGGTTGAAGGATTTTGAGGTTAGATTTTTTGAAAACGAACCTTTCGATCCGGATAAAGCCATGATTAACGGACTGTTCGTGGGGTTCAACTCGGAGACGCAGGCCTGCCCGGCACGGTCACGGATTCCGGACAGTTCCTTCAATATCACGCCCTCCAGGGATTCTTCTATGCTGCAGCCGGGTTGCCGTTGTAATTTTCCCCGCGCCTGCGCGTCAATGTATTCGTCGCATTTTGCATAACTAAAATTTGTAAATTTTTTTAAATTGCTCAAAACATTGAAAAAATATTTGTTTACCCATCGCCTAGCAAAGTGTCTCTTCGTCGGACCAATCTCTCACCGGGGGTTACGTCCCCCACCCCGATTGAGAAACCAAAGTGCATCATGTAGTATGATGCCATTTTAGCTGTTTTGAAAAACACATTTTTAGGTATGAATAACATTTTGGAGCAAAAATAGAGTCGTAGAAGGTCATTTTTATAATAGTGGGGTGTGAAAAATACATTTTTAGGTTATGAATGGCATTTTAGAGCAAACGTAAAGTCATATAAGGTCTTTTTTATAATAATGGAGGTTGAAAAATTCATTTTTATATTAAGAATAGAATTTTGGAGCAAAAATAAAGTTGTAAAAGGTCATGTTTGTAATAATGGAGCTTACCTAACCAGGACATGGATCTGATGGCATAATCCTGTCCGAAATCCCTCAGGATAACGTAGAAAATGTTTGCGGCTTTGCCTCCCGAGCCCAGGTGCCCCTTGTCCAGCGTACCGGAAATCAATTCCGAATTTCTGATCATCACATACGAATCCTGTACGCAAAATTCACGATCCTTCGTGTATGCTTTTCCCTTTGCCTCCAAATTTGCTAGCACCGGATACTGCTTGTTTGGCTTGAAGATCATACTGATTATCTGCTTACCAGTCCACATTTTTCTAGGCTAAAATTTGTTTTTAATTTTTATATATCATAGATAAACATTTGTCGAAAGAGTTTTAAAGCATGGACGCCTGTGGTTGCCTACCTTTAGAATGGCTGGGGTCGGTAAAGTGAAGGGTTTCTTGGCTTCTTCGCCTGCCAATAACGACGAGGCGATTTGGGCTGCTTGAGCAAAAGTCAGGAATGTGTTCTTCCTAGATAGTAGGTAGGCGCCAGTTAAGAAATCTTGCGTTGCTGCAATCAACAATTCTCCATTTCTTGGCGTGACCAAGTTACTTTTTACCTGTGTAATATAAGAAAAAATAAAAGAATAATACTGTGACGATCTTAACAGCCGCGAAGGCGCCAGAAGTTCTGGCTTGTTCTCGAGGCAACTCATTCCGGAGAGTTCCATCGAGGCAGCGAGCGCGAGTAGCGACCGTTCTGGGCGAGCGTGGAAGACTCGGGAGCGTTCCCGCACGGATCGATACGGGTATATAAGAGAGGGCCGTCGCTCGCTAAGGCAGAGTTATTTGGAGTGCAGTCGGAGCGTTGGCGCGATTATTGATCGACATAAATACTGTGAAGATAAATGTTTATAGTAGCCTTAAGTGACAGTTCGTTTTTAGTGTTCGTGTTTAATAATTAGGTAATAAGACTGTAATAGTGTTAAATAAAATAGTTGACTATTTTAATATACCGAGTGTTTTAATTCACACCTTAACGAACGAAAAACGCTACAATACGTTAGGGATATGAAATGCTTTGCTTTTTCTGAGATTACGAGCAAAATAGTTGCAATTGAAATAATTTTTATATACGCCTAGAGCATAGATAAATTTGATAATTAATCCTGAAAATTACAGCTCTCTGTATCTTTTCCTTTAATAGGGTGAATTTTTGCAAACGTACAGTTTATTTAATTTTTTGCTTTTGTGGTGATCACGAGCCAAGTAGTTGGGATAGCAATAATTTTTATATACACCTAGCTCACAGATAAATTGGGTAATTGAAAACAACTCTGAGAGTAGATGGGCTACTAGGTCTTTAATTACCTACAATTTACGTAATAGCCATTTAGGAGTTGTTGTCCATGGGGAAAAACTCCGAGCGTCGAAGGGCTACTAGATCTTTTAATTACCTATACTTTGAGGTATGATAGAAATGTCTGCAAGAATTTTTGCTAAAGCTATAAACATTTTTCTGTTGCTACTGATTGAAAAATGTTTGCTATTCAAACGAACATTATCGCCATTATCAAATTTCCACATAACCATAATACCAATAAAAAAAAAAACTAATCTCACCCCCATGAGTATTAGCGCCTCCGCTTTTGCCTCTTCGGTTTGTGGCAAATGCAAATTCATCTCGTCACCGTCAAAATCAGCATTATACGGATTGCAAACGCACTCGTTAAATCTACAAAAAAACCAACATTATACTTTTTTTTAAGTATATTTAATAAAAAAATTTACCTTAAAGTGCGGTGGTAATGAATTTTTGCCCTGTGGGCCATTATTGACAGCTTGTGTAAACTAGGTTGCCGATTGAAGAGGACAACATCATCGTCAAGGAGATGACGTTCAACCAGATCACCCACCTAGGAAAAAAATTAAATTTTACACTACCTACACAGTACAGAAATAAAACTTCTTCAATATTCTTTTATAAATACCTTTAATTTTTGGGCTAATTTCTCACGATTATCAATATATCGTAGGTACTTCTTGAACGGAAAACCCTGTTGCTGGACATAATTTGCACCAGGCCATATATTCGACCCATTCATTACTAACTGACGCATGAAGTTGATGTTCGCACTTACGACACGTTCCGGAAACGTTAGGGTCTTTGCGATATAGCAAGGAACGCCAACCTAAAGCAAAATAAGACGGCGGATAACAACGAGAAATTTCCAATATCGGAAAACGTACCTGGTCAATTTCTAGGTTAGGATCGGGAGAAATTACGGTCCTCGACGAGAAGTCGACACGTTTTCCCGACAGGTTGCCCCTGAAACGACCCTGCTTTCCTTTCAGGCGTTGGATTAAACCTCGACCAGGTTTCTTCGGCTAAAAGAATTTAAAAAACTATAAAACTGGCGTTTCTGATTTTTTTTAGGATTTCTTGTAGCAAGCTTTATTTTGATGATTTAAACAATATCTCAACACTAAAACTTATTAATCCAACCAGTTTTGGTGGCAAAATAGAGCCTTTTTTGCTATTATCTCAAAAGTAACGTTTTTGTTTATAATTATAATAATTTATAATAATTTTTTTATAGTTTTTTACTTTACTTCTTATTTTTAATAAAACCAAAACTACAAAAATGAATTCAAGAAGTTGAAAACGTCCACACGGTTCAGATTATCAATATTTTATTCATTTTAAGTCTTTTTATTGATTTTTTTGTGTAAGGCCGTAAATTTTTTTATACTATATTATTGCTATATATAGTCTTGAACCCAATTTTACCCGAACGTGTTTGCTATAATTTGCTATAATTTCAGTAAATATTCTAAATTAGTGAGATTACTATACTGCCGTGTATTACACAGCAGTTTTCCGAAAATACATTTTTGTAATGGTACTGCATAAAGAGATTCATACGGACTTATATTTGTTTTTCGATTCCTTAAAAAGTTACAGCCATTTAATCTGGATTTGAACCAGGAACCTCCCAATTCCTGATTGGGAGGGCTCCCAGTTGAGCTACCGAAGTAGTTGAAATTTTAACAAAACTGTATTTTAACTTTCTATAACTTTTTTAAGGAATTGAACACATCCAATAAGTCCTTATTCAGAATGTTAAGTTATCCAGATCCTTTAAAAAAATTAGTAAATATTCATATTAAAGAAATCAGACACCTGTATACAAAAATGGGATAAAGAGCATAAGGAAAACAATAATATATCTACCATCATTGCTAAGGGGACTCCAGATAACTCAGAATTGATGTACAAAGCAGTTTGTAGTTGCAGGAAGTCCCAGCCCTCTTGGTACATGTTTGCATTTGCACCCGACAGCCGATACTTTTTTATAGCGTCATTAAGTAGAATAATCTCAGTTGCCTTCATAGTTAGATCATCCTCAGTGCTAAAGAAACAGATACAGATATATAATTTTAAAGAAAATAAACTAAAAATGCACACAAAAACAGTGCATTATAATAAAGTTAAAATTCATCTAAGGAATTTAAAATTAAACTACGTACGTTCCAGCTTTTAGGTCGGAAATAACTGAAGGTCGAATGCAAACAGGTGGCACCAGCATCCTTGTAAGGATCAAATCTTTAGGCGTCGCCCTGCAAATAAATAAACAATCGAATGATATGGTTAAGTGAATTGTATAGTAACAAATTCCTAACCTCTCCTGGTCCATGGCCAATAGCGGTATATCCTGCTTTGGTATTTTCTCAAATAAACGGAGAACGTCGATCGGTGTTAAAGTCTGCACGTGGGGCCCCGAATTCAGAGCAGCCTGGATATCGGGGTTTATGTCGATTGCATCCTTAAATTCAGCTGTACGATGGAAAAGAAGTTATTTAAGTTTTATTTCAATGATATTAACTTAAATTCAATAAATTAACAGCTACAACATGTGTAGCAATAGAAGATGACTTGAACAAACTGAAACCACTTAAAACAAAAACTGTTTATGACTTGACGAATTAGTGAGTACAAACTTTGAAATTTCCTTTAAAACAAAACAAATATTTTGAATTTTATACTCAGTAACACTGAAAAACGCATACCGTAAACCATATACATCAAATATTATAAATAAATAATAATAAATAAATTTAAATTCTACTATATTACACAAAGTGATATTACACAAAATAATATGAACTCCTTTTTCATAGTCAGTCAACATTGCAAATTATCTAAAATGGAAAGATTTTGTGATATCTGGCAAACAACATTATGCAAATCAACCTGCTTTACACTGCAAAATCTTGCAAAACCCGCATGTTCTTTTTGTACAGTCATGGAAAGAAGTATGTTCGTATCGCTATCGCAGGATTTGAAAATAGTATGTCGGTTATATATTCGGTTATATATTCCCTCGGCCCGGCCGCTTCGCAAAAAGTTGTCCGTCACGAGGTGGTTTTTCGATGGATGTAATGTAACGGAATTTAGTTTATTTTGAGCTTGTCCGATCTTTTCCTTAATGTGATACCTTCATTGCAATGTAATAAATGTATAATGACCACAACATTTAAGTTTACGAGTAGTGCATTTAATTAACTTTAAAATTACTTTTATAATAATATTAATAAACATGAAATTTGATAATATGATACGAAAATCTCATATTAAGATATTGCGTAATATCACGACACATTATTTAAATTTATTTTTATCTAATACACATATTAAATACGTAAGTAAATGCTTTTGCCCAGCAGTGGGATGACGGGGTTAAGTAAGTAAGTAAGTAAATGCACAAATCATCTTGTTGCCAAGGATTATCACTGAATATAGACTATTTCAGAATTGTAATATTAAAATATATTCACTAAATGTTAATAAATTCTCTAAATTTAATTTAAATTTATATTTAGGACGGAGCATGTATTTTGTATGAAGGGACAATAGAAATATATCTGTATTTACTTTATAGCAGTTAATGTTTCAATTATCTTTCATGAGATCTAATACATGCTTGACAGCCAAAATAATATAAAATTATAGCAAGAATATATGCAGGCTGTCCCACGTTTCTTCTGCAAAACATTTTTTCAGTAAGCAAATTACTTTTTCAATTCATTAAAAAGTTACAGCCGTTTGAATTATTAACAATATCTTATTTTAAACGGCTCCAACTTCTGAAGGAACAGAGAAAACCAATAAAACCATATGAAACTTATTACTTTCTACTTTCTAGAAAAAAAAAACATTCTAGTGTCATCTTTTGTTCATTTATAATTCGAATTATTAAAATTTTACTAATTAACAAATTACTTAAGAATACTGAAAATTAGGTTATTATGTCAATAATAAATCTGTAGTAGTTTTGGGCATAGAGGGAACTAATTTTAACAATAATGTCATCTAAATGTTCTTTTAGATGGTCGTATATTTTGGTTTATTTATTTTTTAATACTAATTATTTCATATTTACATTCCATCAAAATTCGTCGAAAATTTAGAGCTTGCTTCTACAAGCAATTATCAATTTTTGTAAATTAGTGATATACATAATTCTCATTATTTTCAGTTGTCAGATATTTGAAAAATATTGCTGTAAAGTAAATACAAAATAATAATATAAAAAGATTGTAATGATACATTCATGCTATACAAAATACACCCTTTCTGGTTATTAAGTTAAACTGCAAAATATCGTTGAAGCTAAATATCTCGAAAATACCAGTAAATCACAAGTAACAAATTACCATAAATACAAATTTAAAGCAATTTAATTTTATTAATTTATTTCTATATTGTGAATAAAATGTTAATACATAAAAGTTCTGAAATAACCTTCAGTAAAAATATTCACCACAAGAAATTGATTTTTGTATTTATTAACGAAAAAAGCTATTAGATGCAATAAGTTTGTATAGTTTGTTGTGTTTTATGCAATATCTTGAAATGAAATTTTCATTTTATGTTATATAATAAATTATATTTAATAAAAACACAATTACATTGCAATGTAGGAATTACATTAATTTATTACACATGAGGCTAATAAATAGAAATAAATAAATCATTATAAACCAATTCAAAGCATTCGAATAAGGTTTCTCAAATAATAAATTTCCGATATACGAGTATGCAGCGTAACCGGACAGTTTTTTGCACTTAGCGGCCGACCGGCCGACTAGAGTAACAAAAAACTCGTACATGGATGTAACATCGACACACTGCTGAAATACGGATAAGAACATACTTTATTCCACGAGTGTACATGTAATACTTTAATAGAAATTACTTGATAATATGATAGAAATTATTTGTAGATCTGGCTCATTTTCTTAAGATAGTTACTTTGTGAAGTTGCTTTTCTATGCTAGCCAAATTATTATAGTTTGCTGGGCGGTGCCTATATAATAACCTATATTTAACAATATTTTTTATAGTCAACCAAGAGCTTTGATAAAAACATACGTATAAGTTTTGCTAATAAAGATTCTAATTTTTCAACAGTTGTAAAAATATACGCACCAAGATACAATTGTAGCAAGGGATCCTTTTCCTTTTTCCCGCGGAATTTTTCATGACTGATTTTAAGCACAGACCCACCAGATCCCGTCTTTGCGGCGGTCATCTTCTTAACAAATCCGTTGATCTCTTTGCAGTGAGGACACTTGTTCACCTTACGGCACTTCTCTATGATCTTCTTGCGAATATTCTTTTTCGTCATATAACTTAGATGTGGGTTTATCAACTTTAAACTATAAACCCGTTTATCGTCATCATTTAACAGCACCCTTGAGCACGACTTGCATATTGTCTGCAATATCGAAATAATGCTTCGGAAATAGCCAACGTGAAAGACAGGAAGCTCCAAATCAATGTATCCAAAGTGGCCAACGCATTCGTTTAGGTCTTTTCCGCAGGTTTGGCATGGAGCGTTTTTAGCGTTTGTTCCCTATAAATGATTTTCACAGTATTCTAGTATAGTTTATATATTGTATAGTGATGTATTGTACTGAATTACTATTAAAAACTAGATTATTACTTACCAATCGCCTATCTAGTACACCATACGGTATAGGAGTCCTCGCACTGTCCTGATTGTATAAATTCATCGACACAACATGAATCGTAGCTTGTTGTTGCATGCTCACAGCACTTTCCACGCCGAAACTTACGTGGGAGCTAGACAAAATAATAATTAAGCCATAAGTGCTTATTAACTAATAAAATTTAAATAAAACTAAACGAAAACACGATATTTATCACAGACAACTCTCGAACTTACATTTTTCTCACCACATCGGCCTCTCTGTACTGTTCTTTAGGCATTTTTGATTAAACTCACGATTAAATTATGAATTAAGTTTGAGATTCTTATAAATAACATAACATCGCGACATACATGAAAAGTATGGTTATGTTGCAGATATGTAGACAGTACTGCCATCTGTCGAAGTTTTTCAAGTCATCATCTCGGCCGATAAAAAAACACAAATTTCCACAAAATTTTTCCAAATAAATAAGTAAATTACATATTTACACATATGCATGATGTAAATAAACTACAGAATAATTGCTTTAGGTATGTGATACTTTGCCTTTGTGGAGTAAATTATAGGCAACCAAATTAGTATTGCAAGTTAATAATTATAAACAGAATGTCACACATTTTTTACCGCAAAATTATTTTTTAGAAACTAAAATTTCAAAGTTACAGCCGTTTGAATCGGTTTGTAAAAATAAAATACATACCTAACATTGCGAGACAGACAAAATAACATAATCAATACCGATTACAACAATAAAAGTGAATACATGTAAGTAAAAATATAAAAGATAATATATAAACATAAATTAAATTAAACTTTCTACTAAGCAACAAAATTGAGATATCCTGTATAACTAAAAACAGAATATGTAGGTGTTTAAACGGAAAATAATTAATGTATGAGTCCATTATTATTGAAAACAATCAATAATAATAAAACTAATAATTCCAAATCTAATATCGGAAATTGCTGGACGATAGAACATAATAAAATTTGATGTACACGTATTATAAAAAAAACAACGAGTCAAATTAACTTGGGTTCTACAAAATTCCTGGGTGTGTGTAGCCTACCCTCAGCATCGGTGATATATCGGCGGAAATAGGCCGACGTAAAACAAGCAACATAAAAAAATGATCCTGGAGTATGAACCGTTTCTAAGCTTTGGTAGGAAATGTGTTCAAATTTGTTTTAAAAGATCTTATTTGATTCTTTGCTTGCATATATAATTATAGTTTCTAATATAGCGTTATCTATAATAAATATAATAATATACAATACTATAGAATAAATACAATTCCAATTAACTTAATATATACATCCATAAACATTAATTATTGTAAATTTTATGAATAATCAGTTCATCGTTAAAAGTCACAGATCTTCTATGGCCGGTTTGTCTTTCCGGTAACTTGATCGCTTCAGGAACAACTCTATTGCGGGCAATAGAAAATCTTCTGAAGCTATTCCTGAAGCTGGACATCCTTGAAAGCGTTACTGTATTTATTATATTCGAGTTATCTTGCTTCTCGAGCAGGTTGATACAGATTTCTGGAACTTTCACAGGCGGAGAACTTGGAAGTTCCTCTAGGATTGTCATCAGTTGTTTTAAAACTTTAATTCTTTGCTCGTCACTCACCTACAACAACGATACACTCTTTAGTTAAAATATGCTTAATGATTGACGTTTTGTACTTTTGATAATCCTCGTCGAAGTCTGAACTCATCTTTTGCAGTTATCCAAATTAAAGATGGCCGCTTGCTAGTCAACCATTGATAGTTTCTGGAATTTCCAAAAACGGCGTCGGTACTCTTTATCTGTTGCATGTGCATCAATTGTTGCACCTTAAAATGAAGTTTATACCAACTATTAGAAACTATTTCTCTTCGGATTATAATATAATTAACGAATTTACCTGTTCTATGAAATTTTGCATCGTGATGCTCCCGTGTGGATGCTTCGATGTGATGACACATGGTAAATTAATTAGAAGAGGTTCGGTAAATATCTGCGTTCATTAGTGCGTCGATATGTTCGGCAAATATATTAATATAACGATAAAATATTCATATCTCATCATTTATCGCGGTATATTTCGTCAATTAATTTATCGATTTGCTTACTCTCCATGGAAGTAATTGTGTGCATCTGCTATTAGTAATTACTATACTTGCGTCACGTACGCAAAATAGTTAGGATAAAACGAACTTTTCCTCTTTGATTTGTTCTTAGTTGCCAGTTATTTTTTAGCGAAAAAGCTCATCCATGTTCGGCATTTTGTTTTTGATTTATTTTAATACGTATATCTTAATTTTTATAGGCTGTCGTGTGATAAACTTTGGGAATTATTATTGTTGAATTGTTGAGATGAATTAAAAACAAAATGTTAAGAATTGGTATGAGAACCTACACAGGTTCCTATTTTAAAAAGTAAGTGACAGTCTTGATGAATCTCTTTACAATTTCCCGAAAAAGTAATGAAAACAGATGAAAGATTACATATTATGTTTAGGAATCGATTAAAAAACATCCACATTAGTTGAAATTCAGGATTCAAAATTAATATGATTGCATTTCTTTTTGAAACACTGTGAAAACACTGTGAATCTGGATTAGAAACAAACTTTTGATTCTGTGCCTTTTCTAAAACATCTTATATTTTAGTGATATTTGTGAATGAATTTTTCTACCGTTTCTTGTTGATGCCAGTTTACACATTGTCTCCGATTATTTTTTGATACAAAATTGAGCTATTTTGTCAGTTCGAACTCAAATTGTAAATGTATTGACTTTAAACGCGATAAGTAATAAACGTCATACAAACCAAGGACAATAATTGGAAGTTTGTAAATGGAAAGGGAACACTAAAGTCCAAAAAATTGCACTAGCTATAGAAAAAATACATAGGCAAACCGATGATACCGTGCGGTATCATAGGATAACTCTTTTAAAACCAAATACGTAAGTTTGGTTTTGCGTGTTTATAGAGACACTTAACGAGCGTACCAAACAGATGATTTTGGAACCAATTTTAACCGATTTTAGACTCTCTTTAGTTCTCAGCACTCCAGCAAATATTACAAAATGTTAAAAACCAAACATTGTGTACCGAAAATTGCGCGCTGATTGTACAGTGCGCTTTGCTTGTCTACAGTGAAAGTGTTTACAAAATAACCATTATTATAAAAGTATTTGTGTTACGAAATAATTATTTACGCGAAACATTTAATGCGCTTTCACTATTAACTCGAAAAACATCAAATGCGCTGACCTAATCACAAAGTTAATCGTCTTTAAAATTCAATACATATGTAGATCGTTCAAAAATCAAATCGATAAAAAATATCGATGAAAACATATTACAGTAGCATAACTTATTAACGGATTATAGAATTATTACATCAAACACGTTCAAATGCAATTATTTTTGCTTCCTTCTGAACAGTGACGATTGCAGGTAGATATAGATACATATTTCTCAATTACATCATAATAATTGTAGTAAATTAATCTAGAGATTTAATTACCGAAACACCTAACAATATTAGCATAATATACGCTTGTTATCAGTATTTTTATCAGCTGCGATATGTCACATTATCTACGTAAAAATACTTAACGTTTTTCAAGTCTAAACAGTATATTGTATTGTTTATGTTTTTATGAGCAAACTTTGCGACGTAGTAGACAAATAGGAAAACTACAACGCAAAACTGATTGTTTCACAAATTAGATTATTTATATGAGAACACTTTTCATATTTGAGCAGGGTTGTTATAAAAAACGTTAAACTTTAAAAAAACAAAACAAACATGTTCTTTTTATAAAATGATGTTTTCTTTAACGAAACAATGTTTTTAAACATGAAATAAAACATGTTTTAAACATGTATTAAATTATGCAATTATTTTGTAAGCACTTATACAATTGGCGTGTTTCATTCCTTATTTTACTTGCTACCGCACTGATTTTGTATAGTAATATATTTTATGAAAAACAACAAAAACTGTTCAAATATCGGTAGCTTAAAACACGTTTAAAACACAACATTTAAAACAAACTGTTTAAAACATGTTTAAAACAAAATAATAGTTTTAAAACATGTTTGAAACACTGTATTAAAACAAACTGTTTTAAACATAACTCTGCATTTGAGACGTGTCTTATTTGAGACAATTCGTCTATACATATAATACATAATGGACCAGCCTTGTCTCCCCGATCAAAAATCGCGCGCAGCACCGAAAGAGATCGATTTACGCAACAAGTATGTAGGTAGGTAACTTCTCGAATTATCTGCGCATTTTCATTATCAGTGCAGTTTCTGGAAATTTTTAATCGAAATACCCACCAGTACCTACTTGACGTGAAATATCCGATCCGGATATCCGAAAAATCTAGATGTAGATCATTCCTTTTTCTCGAAATTCTGGAAATTCCGCGTTCAGAAACGGCGCAGAAAAGAAAGAGAGGATCGATTTTCGCAATAAGTAACTTTAAACATTTAAAAAACTTTTCGGACTTGCTGCGCAAATCCATTATCAGTGCATTCGCTGCACAATTTCAAGCAAATACTTGCTTGGCGACAAACGCATTTCCAGATCGTTCCCTTATCGCACTCAAGAAAGTTCCAACGTGGTAAACGAGCATACGCGGCCACGTCGCTTCTGCGCATGACAGTTGACGTTGTCAAACGTGCTATTTTGCTTTTAGCCACTTTTGACACACAAGCAGTGCGAACTGTACGTGTCCACGCTAAACGTATCATTTCTGTTCAGTTATTTACACTTTTTTCGAGCTTCACGCACCAGAAAGTAACCTACAGACATGGCCCCAAAACAGAGGATGCGCATCGCCAACGAAAAGGCTATGAAGAACGTCGTAAACCGGGGAAATGTACCCAAAACTACGGTTAGTAGCATATTGTTTTATTCCTTTTAGTGTTTGGGGCATATGTTGACTTATACGAGGCGTTTGGGTGGTGAAAGTTGACTAATTTGGATGTTTTCTTGTTATAGAAACCCGAAAAGGACTCTTATCCAGTAGGGCCGTGGTTGCTGGCTCTCTTCATATTTGTTGTATGCGGTTCTGCAATATTCCAGATCATTCAGTCGATTCGGATGGCGTAATGTGACTGTGAAGCTGTAATTTATTTTTTTGTTTTGCTCGTGTATATGTATAAAAGTTTACCGCTCTATTTTTACTCAGAAGTTTATTAAGTACTATTTTTCGTATATCTATGTATGTTTTGAATTTGTCTGATAATCTATATCTGTCTGGCGATCCAGAGTGATCTCCTGCTGAAATTATTTACTCTACAATGTTGCATTTAATACTTAGGTACTTATGTAAATGGACACACCTCCCCCTTGTATAAAGTAACTTGTATATGTCTCAAAACCGAGGGTTCAAATATAGTTTAACGATGATTTTCGATTATTATACTGTGCAGTGCGAGAAGAAGGTGGAAATAACGGACATGTAAAATTCGAGTTTGCATTCCAGAGTTTACGTTGTAAGCAATCTGTGGAACATTAATGTTTTACAAATAAAATCGATATTTTACAATTTTTGTTTTATTTCGTTGTTTATTGTTATTGTAATTATAAATGTAATGTTCATGACGTGCACGAAAAGAGGTTTTCAAAGGTTGGTATATGGAATTTAACACAAAAAATTAATTGGAAAATTTAATAAAAGTTTACGCTTCCCCTTTACATTTGTCGAAAAACTTCCAGCTGTTTCAAGGTAACAAAAAACTGCTCTTCCAAAAAATTAGAACTGTGTTAATACTATAGGGTTTCTAGCTTTATGCCCATTCACGAACTTGTCTTTACTTTTTAAGAGATAAGCTTGTATACCAAATTACAGATCAATTACTTCAAAATTACGGTAGTTATCGTGTACAGAGACAGAAAGACAGACAAACATACATACGACCAAACATATATATACAAGTCTATACGTGCCACGCTTTCTTAAGGCTGTTACAAATGTTGTGAGAAAGTGAATATACCCTACCACAGTAAATGTGGAGGGGTATAAAATAATTTAAATTGGCTTATCTGTTTCCAAGATAGAGCCAGAAATGTATAGTCACTTATTATTAATTACATTATATGATTACATTTCTGGTTCAATTTTTTTAATTTAATCTCACTATTCAAAAACACAAATCGTCCCTATCTCAAAAATGGTAATTTTTTTACTTGTGTTTAGTATTTCTTTTTGATTATTTTGACGTTTGCTTAAATATAAATAAATTACTTTTCCGTTTCATCTATATATATAGTTTCAGTTTCAATTATATTTTCTATGGTACACATTTAGCACAAAACTGAACCGAATATTTAAGTATTATATTTTCCTCCTTCTGTTTTGTATGTAACAAAGAAAATGTATAGGAGAAAGTTCAACCTGATGAGTTCTACATTACATTCAATTTATATCATAAATCAAGGCCCGTCATACATTATCATATCTTTTATAGTTTATTTCAATTAAATATTCTTGCAAAAGGAGGCCTATTTATTATAAAAAAGAACATTGGCCTTATTCAAATGCAACAGTTATTCTTAATAATACGAAGCTAAACATAAAGAAAACTCCAACTTTACTCATACCATCTATTTGCTCCACAAATGTACAACAATCACAAACGCCCTCTGCAGTAATAATAATAATAAGAATAATAAAAATTAACAAAATTAAAACAATATATAAACATTTTATTGTGCTTCCATAATATTCAAATAAACTATCACATATACAGATAAATAAATAAAATTCGCCTAACGATTGGTTTAACGTACCGTACGCTACACATATATAAAATCCGGCTAAAATAGATTTATCGCTAAAAGTTATTATTTATTCGGAGGTTATGAATCCGCACACTCCGTTTGCGCGTCTCAATCCCTCGTCAGCAGATCCGCTATCTCCCGTACGGACGTCATGTTAGCATACATGTACGCCTTTGTCTCCCAGAGCATCTTGCACAACTTATCGTCTGACCTCTCGTCCATCGCTATGTCCTCGGACAGTTGAGGGCTGAATCTAAAGTAGGGGATTCCCAGGGAGGAACACCACGCCCTCGCCCTGTCCACCACTCTGCCATCCGTTGCAGTTGCCTATAATTAAAAAATCATTGAAAAATTAAATGCTAAGTATTCTAAATTAATGTTAATTAAACTATAATATCCTTGAAAAAAAAAATGGTTAAAATCAATATTAGAGGAAAATCTACACTTTTTTGGATTATGTGTAATATATAATTCCCATTTAAATGTTTTCTGCTAA
This sequence comes from Melinopterus prodromus, assembly GCA_964023965.1. Taxonomy (NCBI): domain Eukaryota; kingdom Metazoa; phylum Arthropoda; class Insecta; order Coleoptera; family Scarabaeidae; genus Melinopterus; species Melinopterus prodromus. Next base: position 11,889,694 of record OZ030390.1, on the reverse strand, counting down.
AATTTCCAAACTTTCGTACTTTTCAAACTGCGTATGATAAAGTAAAAAATTAATAAATAAATATAAAATTAGACAAAAAGTATTTTCTTAACAATACGAGATTAAACATTAGTATTCTTTTTTTATAAATGTGGTTTAATCGCAAAATCAAGGAAAAAAATTGCTTACAGTCAATACTTAAATTACGAGCTTCCTGAAAAAAATCACACCATACTTGCCACAACAATAATACGAACTATGAACGATTTAGTAATCTAATCTAATAAAAAAGTAAATACCTGATCGACCAGCAATGCGGCTAACGCGGACAGTCCAAAGACCAGCTTGGCCCCCTCCCAGATGCTCTCGGGAAGTATCCGGGACACGTTGGACTCGGTTACCGGAATAAGACCGGTGCCCAGACTCATCACTACGTTGACAGGACACACCTCGCTATCCCTGCCTTTGGCACGCAACGCCAGATTATACTCGTGAATTTCTGTTAGCGCATCCAAAGTGGGATTGTTTGCTATGAGGCCGCCATCTAAGAATCTATCAAACGCCCTGCAAGTATTTTAAAGAAAATTTGGAGGTTAGAAATTAACATATTTAATAATTAATAGAAAAGTGTGTCATAGTTTATCCCTACAAATTATTCAGCAAAATACAATACCAACTATTTTTTTTTGTGGCTGCAAGTATTTTAAAGAAAATTTAGAGATTAGAAACATATTACATGTTACAAAAGGTATCTGGTAGTTTGCTAATATTAATCTTTTGTAATTTTAAGATGACTTAACCTGAAATATGACAGGATTGCAAATATTTAAGAAAATTTTTAGGTTCGAAAATGTATATAAAAATACACAGAAAAAAGTGTGCATAGTTTATCCCTATAAATTATTCAGTCAAATCCAAAAGAGCAACTAAATTTTATGGTGTCTGCAAAGTTTAAAGACAATTTGGAGGTTAGAAAAGTAATAATTTATTATGATACAACAAGTATCTGGTAGTCTTTTACTATAATCTATTGCAATTTAAACGTGCGTAATGTGAAATATGGCAAAATAGCAAATATTTAAGAAAATTTGAGGTTAGAAATATAATATATAAAAATATAGATAAAAATAAATTATAAAGTTAAAAAATAAAAATAAATATAAATTATTCAGTCAAATCCAAAACTGCAATATATTTTGAAAAAAATGTTGATTTTGTAAAGTTAATAATAATTTATTATGTATCTAGTACTTTTTCTCAATATTAATCACTTGCGTTACCTGTAATATGGCAGGATTGCAAATATTTAAGAAATTTTTAGGTTAGAAATTTAATTATAATTGATAGTAAAAGTGTGCTATATTTTCTCCTTTATATTATTCAATAAAATCCAAAACCGCAATATAATTTTTCGGTGTCTGCAATTATTTAAAGATAATTTGAAGGTTAGGAATGTAATAATAATGTGTTATGTTACAAAAAGTATCTGGTAGTTTTTCAATATTAATATTTTGCAATTTTAAAAACCTACCCTAAATTATGGCAGGATAGGAATATATTTAAGAACATTTTGAGGTTAGAATTGGAACATATAAAAATGAACATATAAAAATTAACGGAATAAAGTGTGCCATAGCTTATCCCTATAAATAATTCAGTCAAATTCAAAAGCGCAATCTAATTTTTTGGTGTCTGCATATATTTTACAGAAAATTTGGAGGTTAGAAAAGTAATAATAATTTATTATATTATCAAAATTATCTGGCAGTTTTTCAATATAAATATTTTGCAATTTTAAGATGCCTAACCTGAAACATGGCAGAATAGCAAACATTTAAGAAAAACAAAAAAATAAAAGTTGAGCGAGCAAAAAAAAAGTTTTTGATGTTAGCAATGTAACAAAAAAAAAAATAACAGAAGGAAAAGTATGCCATAGTTTATCCCTACAAAATTATTCAGTCAAATATAAAAACGCAAACTAATCAATGTTTCAATGGTTCAAATCCAGGTTGTGGCTGTAATTTTTAATTTATTTAAAAATTTACATCCCGCCTGTATATCACCATCTACTATACTTTGATTAATTTCATCATTACGGTAAGTCCGTATCATACGCTATGTTCGTATATTGATTTCTAGTAATCAATGTTTGTCGTTAAAACTACAACTTAAAGATTCCTAACCTAAAATAAGTGGGTGCGGCGCCCGTTGCTCTGGCGACGTGCCATAGCAATGTCTCTTCCGGTGGTTTTGGCAGCTCGTAAGGAGAATCGTAATAGACGTCCAAAATCTGGCTGGGGCTTTCGTAGTTCCTAAAGAGGTGCAGCTCGACGGGTTTCCTGTCGGCAAGTACGCCCGGAATGAGTATTTTTGGCTGCTTGATGTCGGTCATAACGGACTCTGAGCCCAGCGCCTCCTTGAGCATCGTCTCCAGTGGCTCGCTTGGATACGGACGCATCCCGACGAAAGTTTGCTCTTTCAACCGAAAGTATAAGCAGTGGCACTCTTTTAACGTTTTACCGGCAGCTAAACCCAGCGCAAGGATTCCACCAGTGCTCGTCCCTGTAAAAAATTAAGTTTTTGTAATATAACGAATTCCAATTCCTCCTCTATAAAATGATGCATTACTTGTTATCCTAAGCTAAATAGTTTTGTTTCATGTCAAGTCACTCTGGTAATAACAATTGCCGAATATGCGAAATAATCCAACAAAAAGAAAAAATAATATTTCGTAACTATATATAGTTATATAGTATATACTTCAATATTCTGAAAACTTTTCGAATTCTACTAAATTAACGGTCGGTGCAAAACGAAAAAAACGCGTTTTTAAGAAGTTGGTAGTATACTACCAACCGACCTATCCACGGTGACCTTGAAACGCTTATCACCACTTTCTACCGTTCATTGTAATTGTTTATTTCCAAATCTTTTGCATTCACGTAATGAAACAAAAACGAACAAAGATCACAAGAGATAGAACCTATCTAAACTGTAAATACAGAACCAATTTGTAGTGACAATTTGCACGACGAGATGGCGCCACGTGTCAATAAGCTCGATTACAGTACATTATTATTGTGATTAATGTACAAGACGCGTTAATTACAATTTATTTTAGTATGGTTGTATATACCATTCGGTTTAGGAGAGCATGGGTGTTAAAATCTCTATTTTATCTCCATTGTATCTATTTTATGCGTCTATTTGATAATTGGTTGGGAGAGAAGAAAGACGTAGTGTTTCTTGTAGCTATCATATAAACTATTATTATGAACATAGTTTAACCGCCTGACGCTGGTCTGATGATGGGTTTTATACACACCCGAAATTAATCACCAAAGCAAGAAAATAAATAGATAGCTACAAGAAACACTACGTCTTTCTTCTCTCCCAACCAATTATACTTCAGCTAACTAATGGATGCATTCATTCACAAGTTTATTTGATACTTAAAAATCATCAATATATAGAGATAATTGCAATGAAATATTCCTTAACAATCTTGCAAATTTAGATATCAATTTAATTGTGTCTTACGAACGCCTTGTACATTTTTATTTTACATGATTTCTGTGTGGTTAGCTTAATTGGTTGCCGACCCTTAACCCTAATACATACCGGTAATCCAATCAAAACAATTATTAAGCGGTCGTCCGATGACATGCTCAATCTCCAGCAGCATCTGGACGAGGATCAACCCTCGGATACCTCCACCGTCCAAAGACAGCAACCTACCCCTATTTGGCATATTATTTTCATGTTTCCTAGCTGCAACTTCCATCCCAGCCACCGAAAGCATCTGGTTTAAGACCTCCCTATTTGCTGGTCCAATTACCCTCGCCGGTGGCTCCCCATTATAATCACCATCCCCCTAAAAAAATAAATAAAAAAGAGTAATTTTTAAGTAAACAAAAAACTTAAAAAAAACCTAGAAATTGCAAATAAAAATTACAGCTACAACCTGGGTTTGAACCAGGGACCCTTGAGTTTCCAGCACAAAGCTCTGTCAACTGAGTTATTGAGGTTTATATTTGTGTTAATCATTACGGTATGTCCGTGACGTCAGTTGAATATGGTTACCATATTTTGTGGTGGTACTTGCGGCACACTAGTGTACTGTGTGAGTACACTAGTAAATACAAAAAAATTTTATCCAATGACCTTGAACCTAGACCTGAACAAATACAATTTTATCAATATGTAATATATTGCCTGTATGTTTAAATATGTTTAAAAGTAACAATAGTATGAACAAACTTCTTTGGACTTTCAAAACCCCACATATATAATGGAAGAGTCAGGAGTCTACTCTGTCAAGCGCTCAGACTCGAACACCCTTTATGTCGGTAAAACTGGAAGAAAGTTAGCAACACAAATAGCGGAACATAAAAACAGACCTTCATCAAGTTTATTTCAACATAGATTAAATACAGAGCACTGTATTAATTACAGTGAGCCATAATTAATCCACAAATGTAAGATACGTTATAAGATGGACCTTCTAGAAGAAGCATAAATAGAAAGACATAAAAGAAATAGAAAAGTCAGTTTACTAAAGGATCACTTAATTTTTAATAACAGACCCCTGTATGTTATACCTGTGATTTGTATACTCCGACCTTAAGTTGAGTTGACATGTAATTTTACCCATATACGATTGATTATATTTATTCTATTTATAGATTTCGGCTGAAGATGTCAACGCAACAAAACTTGTACCCATACAAATTAAAATTCAACAAAGGAAAGAGCTAAAATCTTTAATTGTTATTGCAACTTTAACCATCCCATTCCCAAGGCAAAGGAGAGGGAGAAGATCATATGTTTGTATAGATACATTTAAGAGTTTTGATGTATATTTAACTTAAACACGAATTTTATTGTTCTTATATGGAATATACTTAAAATAATCTAAATTTTCAAAGTCACAATAACGTTTTTCTACTTTGTTCAAAACACAAATGTTTAAAACATATTTTTAAACAGTCTTTTGAATTCACTCTAATTGTTAAGAAAATCAGCCGTTGTTTTGACACTTAAAAGATTGCCGATTTATTCTTAAAAAATTATCAAAAATTGGTGGAATTGGCTGTTAAAAAAAAATGGAACAAATAAGAACAAGCTTAATCTATAGAGTGTCCTATTTAAGTGTAAAATCGTTATGCTTTTTCAATTTTTAATTGCTAAAATAAATAAGAAAATTAAAGAAATAATATTAGAGATTTTATAACTAGTAGTTGATATTTTGTCCACTTGTCCAAATGGTAATAAAATATATTTGAAACTGTTATATATTGAACAGTGGAATTTTTTAAATGTAACGGGGAGCTGAGTTGTCTAGTTTGTAGGTTTTTTTTCGTGCTTTCGTATTTGAAAAATTCATAAGTAGAAGTTTTTGGGCAATTACTAGAGAGAATTGCCGATAAAAATATCCATAATATGATCTACTTTTTTAAAATGTATTTCAATATCCCAGGGGATTTGGTAACAAGCAAAACATTCAATTAAAAAAAAAAGTTACACAGTTTAAGTGAGATCTGAAAAGAAGTGTCAATTTAATTTTTGGTTATTTGAAGCTAGGATTTATTAGTTATTAATATACGTATTACAAAACAAAAACTTAACGCAATATTGGGACTATATATATCCCCAAATAAAAATTATAACTATTATTACCTTACATCCGCTACTGCACCCTTTCACATCAAGAGCGCACCGCTTCGCCCCCACAGCATGCACACAATACAACGCTTTTCCGTTACTCGATTTCGCAATTATATGACGCGCCGTTTCCCCGCTGTGATTCATAACATCCAAATCAGCCCCAAAAACGACCAAACACTGGATAATCGGGATATTTCCTAAATTCGCCGCTAAATGTAACGCGGTATTCCCATCGCAATCTCCAATATCGGTCTCAGCCCCTCGGCTTAACAAAGCGACGACGCACTCCAATTTTTTCTGTATCACCATAACGTGGAGCGCGGTTCTATTTTGAAAGTTTACGGCGTTTATAAGACAGTTTACGTCGACTAGGGCGTCAATGACTGGTCGGGAAATCGCCCAGTGTAACGGGGTGCCTCCGTATTTCATGTCTTGGTTCGAGAGGGTGTTGGGGTTGTTCTGGAGGTAGTGGCCCACGTAGCCCGGCGTTGAACTGTCCGGGCACTCGAGGCATGCGGTCTTGTTGACGTCAGCGCCTGCTAGAAGTAGGGCCTTGACGCAATCTGGTTTATCGGCGAGGCAGGCCAAGTGGAGTGGTGTGTAGCCCATCTTGTTCTTGCCGTTGAGGCAGTGCGGTGGCGATTCCTGTGATAGCGCCTGGGGATCGGACCGAAAAAAGAAACAGTTATTTTTTATTTAGGTTTGCTGTGGTATAAACGCCTTCAAATAAATTCTCAGTTGGAGTAAGCTATGATTTAGTTATTTATTCTATTCATGGTTGATACCACTGACAGCAATCAAACTGTAGTTTGGCATCTGTCACTGCTCTCTTTAGTGTGTGTTGGTAACTTCATAATATAATCACAGCATACTCTAGTCTCTAAAAAATTATGTTCGTTAAGGCACATTTTAAGTTTTAAGTATACGAACAACCATGACGAACTCTGCAACTCCGGTAATTTTTTAAATTCAAAATATTTATTAATTAGTGTAGTTTATATAAGTTAGTATTATTGCTCAAATGTTATTTCTGTCAGAAATCCTTTATGCGGTTATATACACTCGATAATACTGTCAGGATCATTCCGCGGTGACACAAGTGACCGTTGCAAAATCAAACTACATAATAGATTTATGTAAACAATAAATTTCTTTTAAACTACGCTTTGTAAAAAAATTGTAATAAATTAAATAAACATTAAAATTTTTCAACTTTATTTCCATTTTTTTTATTACATAATTTATGCATTGTCACTGGAAATCTCTGTCCACATGCAAAATTTCAACTTGATTGGACATTGGGAAGTAGGTAACATATCGATTACAACATTTGAACGTAACAAATAAACAAACATGTGAAGTTAAGATAAGTAAGTGTAGTAAAAACAACAATCTACATCTGTAGGTTTTAGTTAGGATCAACTAAAAATTCAGCTAAACAATATTAATTGGGTTGACTTCAACTTAGCTACTACACAATAATAACGTTATGCAAAGAGTAACATTCTTGATGTTTTTAAAATATGACGGGTGTAGAAAAATGATAATATGTATATTTAAAGACTTCCTAATTCACACCTTTATTATTCTATTATTACATAATGAGATTAAACGTTTGAGACACCGGATACGTCATATCTATTTCTTTTATCTTATTATGATTCTTAAATTTTGTGTGGGTAACAATAATCTTTTATATATTATGTTTTGGATAATGGACTGGTTTTAAGCTTTTATTTTTAACATAATACTTTGATGTGGTAACGTAATTCTTAGCTAATACACACCAGCATTTATGATAACAGTTTGATGTTGATTGACCATAAAATACTGAACTATCCTTCACATAAATTTATGATAGTATTTATAAGAAATCTAGTTTATGAATTGTAGATAAACTGTTGTGTTTGACTCACAGATAATGGCGACAATACAGTCTCTTTCATTGTGAGTATGTTTCTGATTTCTATCTTTTTTTTCTTGAAAAAAGAGGCCGGTCGTTTTAGGATTTCTTGACTTTCTTTTTTTTCTACATTTGTACAAAATGTGGTATGATACAAATAGGCTAAGCTTGTAAATCTAATTCATCTGTAACCTTACTATACAGAGTTATACCATTAAATATTCATAAAGAATTTAAAAAAATATTAATACAGTTTTGCTTTATCTGTGACATTCATAAGCTCAGCTTCACCAAATTAAAAAAAAACCAGCATTACAAACAACAAACTTATATTAATCAACAAATAATTTATAGCAGTAAAAATAATACAGCAATATAAGCAACGACACAGGAAAGTTTTTATTTTAAAAGTAATGCGTCTGTTTTAAAAGTTGCTTATCACGTCAAGTTTTTGTTTTATTTACTTTTGGCGACAGGTGAACAAATTTCAAAAGTTCAAATTTTAATGTAAACTTTGAGACCACTTTTTTGTTACAAGGATATCAGGTTTTACGACTATAAAGTCGTTATATTTATTATCCTTATATCAAACTTATTATTAGAAACAAAAAACACAAACTAAACTGAACAATGTTATAATATAATTTTGGTGGATAGAAAGTTTGTTTTATAAAAAGCCCTCTACAGGTAAGTAAGTTAATTAAGATATAGCATAAAAGCATAAGTAAATTTTAGAATGATTGGTATTTTCTGATTACCCTTTCTTAATTATTTGTCTCTATACATCTTGGTGCCACTTGTATATATGTTTGTGGTATTTGTGAGCAATCTGGAGGCGGTAATGGTACGTGTCATAATCCTAAAGTAATAAAAAAAACAATGGTTGACACAGTGATAGCAAAACAAAAACAACAGAAAATCCAAGCAAATGAAGAAAGAGCCAAATATTTACATTTGTTTCTTCTTAGTTCAATTAAAACATACAATAGGGAAATTAAAAATTAAATGATTTCAGTTAAAAATTTTGTTTTGAAAAAACAATAGCAAAAAAAAAAGAAATATACATATTATTTGTATGTTACATTTAATCAAAAATTACCACAGACCACTATTATCTCTATAATTTTTAAGCAATAACACTTAGCTGACATCATCAAAATTCTAAACATAAACAAGGTCAACAAGCAACCTATTACACTACAACTAACAATGATATTAAATAAATAACTCACCGATATTATTTCTTTTGAAGTGGTAGCCGCGTAATGATACACAGAGTTCGCGTTATAATCCAAATGTTCCAAGGAGCACTTTGACTGCAACAGAACCTGAACAGTCTTCAAATTATTTGTTGCGATAGCAACTTGCAGTGGTGACATTCCCGTTATTACATCCGAACTATTCAAATAGTTATTGATCATATCGTTATTAAAAGTATCGTAGAGCGCAAATTGTGCTGCCATATGCGCTAGTGTCCACGAAGGATGTTCCGCTAAAAGGTCGCATATTTTTTGTAATCCTTGAACATTTCCCATCTATAACAATCAAAATTGTACAAGTTTGTCTATATTTTTATCAACTTCCCCCTACCTCTCTTGCAACTTCGACAAATAACGGTAGTTTGTCTTTTAGATAAATGAATCTCTCTTCCGCGTCCGCTTCGATTTCAGTTCGAAATAAACTGCAAAAAAAATTCAATATTTTTGCAAACTAGAAAATTATGGTTTCCGAAAATTAAATACCTGTACGTCTGATGTAAGCTCTCCGTGTACGGTTTGTGTAAAACGATTTCATATCGTGGCTTCTCCGCCTTGTTGGTGCTGGGGGCGTATAATACAAGGCCGTCTTCACGACTTATGATGTGCCTCTCCGAGAATGTATCTGGTTTCGCTTCGACAACTCTAGTTGGTGGATTTTCACCAGGCAGAAAACTTCTAAATACTACAAAGAGAAAAACAGTAACAGATTTGGTAAAAAAACTTAACCTAACAGAATTCCTTACGATTAAACATTTTAACGGCTATCTAACGGTTTTAATACTTAATTATTGGAACATTAGCACGATGCTTCGATCTGCGCTCGAATTATTTCGAAATATGAATTCCTCTTGCAAAATACAATAGGGAAACAACAGTGGATTTTGTGAATTTTCGATCCAAAGAAAATAGAGTATAGCTAACTTCACGATATAGACGAATAGAAATCCCCCAATTTATTTAGCAGAGGCACAAACCGTCGTTACAGTTTGTGGAATTCTTGCATAACAACTTTTTAAATATTTGATATCTATTTAAGGTGTAGATATTTTAAAGGGGTAAGTCGATTTTTGATATGTATTATTAAAACTAAAACTATTTACTAATTTTCTTCCACATTATGGCCGACTGAGTTGGTTTGCGTCAAAGCTAAGTCGGCCATGTTTCGGCCATATTGATCTAGCTTGTTGACTCAATTTTTCAATTCCAATAAGTATTTACAACAATGTACGAAGATTTTGATTCCGTAAGTACTCCTTTTCTAACCATTTAACAATTCCGATTCGTAATTTGACCCTCGGATCATCCTAATAGGTTATACCGACGCTCACGTGTACGCTAACCTAAAAGCAACACGTAAAGCAAAATTATTACCTACCAGCGTGTTTCGCATGAACTAGACCCATAAATCCGTCGAAAATATACGCACCCCATACGTCAAATCCCTTCGCTCGCGTCTTTTGTTTGATATATGTGACTGTATGTGACATTTCTTGTATTTTTCACAGGGTTACAACTATGAGAACAACTATGAGTCCGAATATGCGGGCCACGGTGGTGAAGGGGGCGCGGATGCTGATTTTAATCGATCCGCTAACTATAAGATGCCCGAGGTTGTCAAGAAATTCTTGACGTACTTCAGTAATGCGGTGTCAGAAGGTTCCGTTTTCGAGTTGCAAACGCTATACGAAGTGCACTGGCCTAAGCTAACGGAAGATTACTTTGAGAAGAGGCCATGGCCAGAAGAGAGCGAGGTTTCCGCAGTGATTACTGGAGATCCCGTAAGTTTTAGTTTTTTTTATTACCTTGTAGATAGCCACTTTTGGATGCTTCTGCAACACCTCCTTTGATTTTGTCTTCTATCTGCTTTTTGTATTCGTTGAGTTTTTGCGTGTAGTCCAGAGGGTTCATGTTGAATTGGCCTGTAATAGTTTGTGAATTATTCAATTGATCATTTAGTTCCCACGTTCATGATTTATAAATATTGATTTTATATTAGAAGGTTATAGCAGACGATATATAAAAGTCTTACAATGTCTACCACTCAATATTTTTTTTATTTGGGGTTATGTCAGATTACTTAAAATTTAATAAAACCACTACAAACAAAATACTGTGCGTTGACCTTGTTAGATTAGCCTTGTTAAAAACCTGTTTCTGTGTGTGTTTAAATTTATTTTTACTTATATATTTACTTACTGTCTTTAATGTGACCCTGGTGTCCCTGGTCAGTACTGATTTATAAAGTGCAGGCAAAGTCCATAATTTTAGCACTGATTTGATATTTTCTTTTTTTGTGCTTATCTGTTGCATCACTGCACAAAAGTCAAAGCTTGTACATAAGTTGTTCATTATCTATAAAGGATTACTAAATAAGTTATTACTTTTTTTATGCAATTGACGGATTGAGATATCGTGATGATTCATATTTGTTCTGATATTGATGAGTGACGTCGTTAATACGTTCTCGTAATACATAAAACACGTATTATGAGTAAAAAGCATTTTTGTTCTCAGTATATTCACAAACTCTAAAAAGTACTGAACGAAAATTTTGTTAGAAACGGAATAAATTTGGATTTTTAAATAATGTAATTAATGTAGTCAAAGCAGGCCATGCCCATGTTATTATATTTTCTGCCACCTTAGATTGACTACAATCATTTATAATGTATTTTTGGTTGGTTTGGCAACTGGCAACTGGCAACCAATTCATCAGTATTTACACAGATGGTGCAACCAATAAAATTTTGCATACAAAAAAAACTTTTTATTTTCAGAGAAATCATTACTTGCCAGGCGTACTAGATTTCACAGGACTTCCTGGATTCAGGGTTAAATCCACGCGTCAATTTTTAAAATTTAGATTATTTACTATACATTGTGTGACACAATTTTGATGAAGACATCACTGTATTTAATTTATTTTACGAGATAGAAGTTCTAATTATTGTACACAGGTAGAAGTTATGTGTGTATAATCAAAATTACAGAAAGTAGGGGAAACAAGATTTTAAAGTCTATGCAGTCTTATTTTCACTCAAAAATGAACCAATAATTTTTACGGGTGCAAATGGAACCCTTATGCTTAACAAGGCAATATAATTGTTACAGGAACTCTTCGTATTTAAAAAAATTCATCAATTCTGGCAACAATTGAAAATATTTTATTGTGGTTACCAACCAAAATTTCAGTTTCTGAAGTAATTACCTATGTCTCTTTTTCATTATCTTTTTACTGGCAATGTTTGTTATTCACTCAGTTTTGAATTTTTATCTACATGTTTCTTCCATGTATAAAAGTTCTAGATAATCATTCACTCTATAACCAGAAAATGTCTTCATGCTTGCAGGGCATAACAACCATCCTAAAACAAGCTTGTTTTTTTAAATGAAACACTAGGTATATTATAGCAGTCTTTTATTAAGATTTTATCCTAATTATTTTGTATTATCAACTATTTCTGAGATATTGTAAAATTAATGTAACACTTTTGCTTATTTTAAAAAATCATTCTGGGGTAACTAGCACAGATAGAGCAACAAATGAACTTATTTTCGATTATAAACTTTTCGACAGGTGCTTTAGCATCTGCCATCCATAATATATTATATTTTTTTTATTATATATTATCCCGAATAACTAAAGATATGCTAATTGTCAAATAACTAAAGAATTTTAAATGGAACAGCCCTGTATATCTTGGCATAGTTCAATAATATATTATAAATTATAATACAAGTTTTATAAGACAAAAATTAGTGCACAAGTTGTTTTGGAACGGGCAATTGGAATGAGTGCGCCAATACGTCTTATGAAACGAGTGTGATATACTATTTTTTCTATTTTGTGGCATTAATCTTACATAATTTTCGAAATTTGCGGTTGTCATCTTACAATCTAGAGTAGTTTGATCTTCAACAGTTACTAGTTGTAGTAGATCAGACAAATACAATTAAGAGAACTAAACTGAACGTTACTAAAAACTAGTTGTCTAGTGTTTTCATAACTACACCGAAAGTGGTTTCATTATGAGTTTATACCAAACGCAAACTAGAAAAAATAAGTTATTATGTTTCTCTATCCTTGTTAGTCACCCGAGAATGATTTTTTGAAATATGCATGTTTTTGACAGTAATTTTACAATATCTCAGAAACAGTTGATTTTAGCCTAATAAAAGTTGATGTAAAGGCAATTAGGATAAAAATCCTAAATAAAACTGCAATAATATACCTAGTGTCCCATTAAAAAAAATATAAGTAGATATGTAATTATAAGTATGAAAATATTTTTTAGCTATAGAGCGTATTCTCGAGGCCATTAATGTACTTTGTTTCTAGCGTGGTGTATCAAAATATATGTTATTTGATTGTATAAAATCTTTTTCTGCGGATGTTCGATAGACCTAGATTGTTGTTTATTTAAAGGGTTATTAATTATAAAAAAAGTTATATTGGTGTAAAGTTGTGCCATTTTATGCGGATTCATTATTGAAATATATAAAACAAAATTAGACCAATCTGCTTCAATTTCTTTTATAGTTTTTATACCAACTTTGGCATTTTTTTTTGTTTTTCTTCTGTATTCGAAGTATTTTATGAAAATTCCAATACATTGTTTTATATTTATTTTTGGTACTACAACTTTTTTTGTGCCTTAGAATTGTATTCAGTCAAAATTATGACAATTTACTTTAAACTGTTTGAGATAGGATAGTTGTTGTTATTTGTTTTTCACATACAAATTTTACATTTTCCAATGAAGTATACGGTATTATTATTCAACATTTAAATTTAGACATTTTAAATTTGTCATATGTTTAAATCATTTATGCAACTTATTGTCATGGCAAACTGTTGTTGGCTTTTGTTGCAACAAATTCAGATATTTTTTGTGTTAAAAGTATCTAGATATTAGACAAAGATAAAAAAGATCATCCATCAATATTTTCTTTACTGCCATTACACATTTTATTTCATGATACTTTAATAACGTTTTTCTTTATAAAAAAACCTCTATCTAAAAAATCAATCATCTAACCTTCCAGGTATTCATGATCCTCTACAAGGAACTATACTTCCGGCACATATACGCCCGCATCCAGGGCGGCCCCACTCTCGAGCAGCGCTTTAACTCCTTCTACAACTACTGCGACCTCTTCAATTATATCTTGAGCGCGGAGGAGCCAGTCCCTCTGGAACTGCCCGACCTCTGGCTGTGGGAGCTCGTCGACGAGTTTGTCTACCAGTTCCAGTCTTTCGCGCAGTACCGCGCCCGTCTCCAGAAGAAGACCCCGCAGGAGTTGGAGACGCTGAACACGCACAACAAGGTCTGGAACGTTCTGTGCGTCCTGAACGTTCTCCACTCTCTCGTCGACAAGAGCAACATTAAACAGCAGCTGGACGTCTACGCTAGTGGCGGCGACCCAGATACGGTTGCCGGCGACTTTGGTCGTCACTCGCTGTATAAGATGCTCGGGTATGTAATCTAAATGTTTGATTTAGGTAATAAAATTTAAAAAAAAGAAGGTTTTGAGTTTGTATGGTAAAATGAAGATATAAGTTGGGTGAAGCCCTCTAGCTATGATTGTCATTGGGTCTAAGACATGGAAAAGTTTCAGTAAAAATCCAGTATATATTATATTCTTTCGTGAAACATTTCTAAATCCGTGAAATGACTTGTATTTATAGACATTTCTTTTTTCTAAATTTTTGTTTTGTTTTGATTTCATAGTCAAGAGATATCAAGCTTTCTGTGGATTTTTAATTTACTAACTAATTAATTTGTTACAAGTATCCCAGAAAACAACAGGTGACAGAACAGCACAAAACAAACAAAAAATAACAAACCAATGTTGACGTGTGAAATAAAAATAAAACAATTGTATTAGTTTCTTTAAAAACAGTACAAGTCCAAAAAGGTGTAATCTTTGAAAATCATGAAATAACTTTTTCAGTGCAATTTCTTATAGTAAATAGGGAATAAAGCGGATGTTAAAAACATATTTTCATTAAATTTCCATTACTAGCAAATATTTTAAACAATATATGTTTAATAAAATCATTCATATAAGTAATACTTTTTGTATGCTTATATACGAACTCTCTTAGGGAACTCCCAAATTGTTGATTCAATATGGCTACAAAAATTACAAAATAACAGGTTAATAATATGGTGATATACAGAAACAAAATAACATTGGGTTCTTATGAAACTTACTTGGTGTGACATTTGAAGAGCCTGCATTCTATATTTGATGTCTGATGTTAAAAATTTAATAACATATGCAATGGCGATAAAAAATTTAAAAAAACTTGGATTTGCATAGAACTTATTTCCCGTAAGATTTGAAGATTACTGATTCCAAATATCAGTTTTTCAAAATGATGAATAAATATACTAAATTAGAGCCTACATTCAAAATCTGATACCCTTAATATTTGAAGCGCCATGAATCCAAATCTGAAGTCAAATATTCCAAATTCAAAATGACAACCATAAATGAAAAAATTTATGGACTCTAAATCTTATATTCTCTGTTATTTAAAACTTTCTGATTCCAAATCACATTGTCAAAATTTATAATATGGTGGTCAAAATTGTAAATACGATAATTAAATCTTACAGCTGCCTTAATACATATCTGCAATCAGATTTTCCAACTTCAATATGGCCGAGCCAAAGATGTCAACCAAAAATGTAAAAACACTTACAAATGTTTGTAGCCTGATTTCCCAAACTAATTTTATGCCCAGGTCTTTGTAGCATATCTGTTTTTAGTCTTGAGTGGTTTTCTTATGTTTACCAGATACAGATCACACCTGGAACATTTTGGCAATATAGGATAAAATAGGCCGATAAAAAAATATATATCACAGGAAAACTTTGCCATTTTAACTTTTGTATACCTCAAAAAATCAAATTTTGTCTGTGGACCTTTCTTCTTTCCATAGATCTCCCTAATTTTTGGTATAATTTTCTACATTTTGGGAATAGACATGATCTTTTATTGACAGTTAAACCTGAAAGATATGAAAACACGGCAATGTATCACAAACAGCATAATAGAAAGGTCCTATCTGCAAAGTAAACTACATACTCAAAGCGAAGATTATATGAAATTTAGCTGTTCTATCTGGTTCAGTGAGTCTTTTATGCTTAACAGGACACTATACTACATTCTTTTAATTATTTCAGGTACTTTTCGTTGGTCGGGTTATTGCGTCTTCACTCCTTGCTAGGCGATTATTATCAGGCTATTAAGGTACTCGACAATATAGAAGTCCATCTGAAATCGCAGTTTGCACATGTTCCCGCTTGTCAAATCTCGACTTCGTACTACGTAGGGTTTGCTTACATGATGATGAGGCGGTATTCTGACGCGATAAGGATTTTCTCTTCGATACTCCTGTATATTCAGAGGACGAAGCAGCTGTTTGCAACAAAGAGCTACCAGCACGATCAGATCAACAAGCAGACTGATCAGATGTATCATTTGCTCGCCATATGTCTCGTGCTGCATCCGCAATGTATTGACGAGTCGATACAGCAAACTCTGCGTGAGAAGAGCTACCACGAGAAGATGTACAAGATGCAGTATGGTGATTTACAGGTAAAGTCACAGTGAAAAAAATTACCAAAAATGTAAATAACTTTTTGCTGAAACTTGAACTAAGTTTGCACATGGTTTGCACCACCCAAAAGCGGGTTATTTCAAATACATTGAATGTATGTTGGTAAAAGTGAATATCACTAGAATTCTAAAATGTCATGTCAATTTTTGTTCTGTTCGTATTGTTTGTGTTCTTGGTTTGTTTTGCGTTCTTTTGAATTACATGCACCTAAAATGACATACAGATGGTCAAAATGTTTGCCTGAAAAGTTGTTATAAATTTAATTGTATGCTCAATATAAAGTTAATATCAAAATATCAAGTCAATATCAAAATTTCTGATATCGTTACAGTTCAGGGCAAGTCCGTCATGATAAAGACTAGAAATTTTCGAGTCCGGAACAGTACATTAAGATCTATAATAATTGAAATATGACGTCAAAAGCTGTCTAGTGGATTTTTTTAAATGTATGTAATACTTGTTGTTTCTTTTATGTGGGTGTTCACATATCACATAAAAATTTGCTGTAAATACTGCAAATATATCTGTGAACAAACTTTCAGGATTTGGGTAAAAGTACAATGATTAATGTTTACTATGATATGTTTGTGAGGTTTCTAGGATAATGGTTCAGCTGGTGTAAATTTGCCGACACTTATAAAAAAGTTGTAATTGTTCATTTTTGGGTCCGGATTCATCTTTACGACAAATGATCCTACCCAAATGCCAATTTCATATTTTATTCTCAAGATCCATATTCGACAATAAAATTTCTGAAGCTCATAAAATCTGTTTTAGCTATCATCAATACTATAAGGCAATTAAAAAATGTTCATGACATAAGTTAGTAACAATAGGGGTCTTGCACTAAGTCTCAAAATTTAAAATTAATACGCTCTATTAGTGCCAACCGTATACCGGAACTGTCCGCAAACGTTTTTTGTTAAAGAAAAAAATCGGTTCGTACGCAATTAATAATATTAAAATCGGTTTCGTACCTTTAAATATGAACGGGCTGTGATTGGTGTGACGTAGCATGCCTGGTCGAAGGCCACGTGACAAGAGCTAGTTACGATGCGATTGTCAGGCCTTCACTCTTTCTACAAAATGTGAAAATATTGACATTAATGTTGGACGTACGTCTTCTCAGACGGCTGTCACTTTTGACAACAGCAAACATTTCATGACACAACTATACTTATTCGTTATCAGAACGCACACAACGTCCTCCAGATGCTATACATTTAACTCGATGCTGGTATCGTGCCCGTAGGTCCTATTTTTCCGGCTGCTCTCTACGGGCTAGGCTCGCTAAGCTTCTCACCAGGCTTATGACGTCACAGAGCGTTTTGGCGCGGTTTAAACTTTGATGTTCAATAACAATTGAGTGCAACACTATTAAGCGGAAAAAATTTACACACGGTATTCTTACCACTCAAGGATTTTATTTGTTAAGTTAGGTAAAATCATGCAAGACCCCTATTGATGGCCGAAAACCTATTTTCTCCTAAATTTATTTTTTTTTTAAATAAATTCCATACTTCTGTATGTGCTCACTGTATGGTATAGCTATGTTGATTTAAACAAATGTTATAAGAAAATGCATTGTGAATTTACCAATCTATTTCATCTTATTCTAATTTTAAATCGTATGTTCAGATTGCCCCACCCACCACTATAGTTGGTGTAAATTTAAAGTAAATGGAGTACAGTTTACTATGCCTTCAAATAAATTTGCAATGACGGAGTTTTGACCTGGAAAAGTGGACGACGATGTCTGCCCAAGAGATGTTAGGTATGCAGGTTGGAGTCTAATAAAATAAATGTTCCTAACAAAAGTTTTGACATAACGTCAAAAACCACATCAAATTCCCTGTTTTTAAAGACGAAGTAATATGTATGTTTTGAAAAATTAGTATAACATGTTTATGTTTGGTGATGTAACGTAGTATAATTACAATGCACAAGAGATGGAAATTGCTCAAATAAACAACAATAATGTAAGGTTATGTTTAATTTCTATAAAAACAGAGACGCTGGTGTAACGTCACCAGTTTTGTTAGGAACATAATTTATTATGCACCAACTTGAGCGTACCTAACTTCTCTTCGGCAACCGTCCTATATGTCACTTTTCAAGGTCAAGACTCCGCCTTTAAGAATTTATTTGAAGCTATAATATAATAATTTCTAGTCTCTATTTTTCTTCTTATCCTTACGTATATTCATAAAATTCTTTTTCCCCAACTTTCAGGAATTTGAGAGTTGCTTCCTGTTTGCGTGCCCGAAATTCCTGTCGCCGTGCCCGCCCCCGGTGGACGCCGCCCCGGAAGACTACTCGAAGGAGGGCATCCGGCTGCAGACGCAGGTGTTCGTCGACGAGGTACAGCAGCAGAGGACGCTGCCGACGATCAGGAGCTACCTGAAGTTGTACACGACTCTGCCGCTGGCCAAATTGGCGACGTTCATGGCGCAGAACCAGGGCAGGGACGACGCCACCTTCGACATGAACAAGGAGGTCCAGAGCCTGATCATCCATCTGCTCTGCTTCAAGCACAAGATGAAGAACCTGGTCTGGACGAAGGGCGCTTCCGGATTGGACGGCAAGTTCCAGAGCGGCTCCGAGGTATGTGGTACAATTCAACGATTAAGCGGGAAAAAATAACGTTTGTTATAATTATTATCTATTGGTAATGAAAAAATCTACAATAGCATTTTTTAATTTTACAATTTTGCTATAGTAAACATTTTCCTTCTGATTTAAAAAAAATTAGGCGTCTAAAATATCAGGTCTTGACATACACATGGTGGCTACTAGATTTATTTTAACTTTTTTTGTTTCAGAAAACAAGCCGAATGTTTTGTGTTGCAGATTATTATATTTTAGGCCAAAATTAAAAACATATGAATTGAAAATAACTGTTAGTGAGGCCCAACTGCACCGCTGACACTACATTTGATTGAAACGTATGGGCGTGGCGCGTGCGTTATTGTTCTTAGCAACAAGCAAAATTGCTCCTAGATACCGGAGGGCAACCGGTGATATCCCCACTCCCTTCGAAAAGTCTTGCATTCGCTTCAAAAAGATGACGAGAGTAAACTCCCTGGTCTCGACTGAAATGAGCCAAATATTTTTTGCTTTATTAGCAACGGGTGCCAAGTTCAGTCTAACATATAATTTGAATGGAAATACCTGATCATTCAGATGTAATTCTGATGAAAATTCTTGGAGTACATTTGGTGATGAGACATTAGATAGAATAGATATTAAACATTATTGACATAATAACCCGATTTTCGATACCATTTTTTAACCTTCTCCCAAACCTGCATCCTTCAATATTTTTAAGTAAATCGTTGTTCATAATGTAACCACATTCTTTTTCTTTAATATGTATAATTTGTCTTGCCAAGGTTGATAGTTTTGGAGATATAGCTGAAAATATGTGGACAGCATATTTCGATACATTTTACCTGTTATACCCTAATTCATGTTCAGGAAAGATGTTACCCATGAAAATATGGTGATTTAGTTTTTCAGGATGAATTCAAAATCACTGTTGATTAAATTTTGTACCCTACCCTTCACCCCCAGCCTACCTTTTCTGGGCACTACCCCTAAAACATTTTGGGCAGTAGAGTACCTTCTTCTTAGTTTAAAACATCGTTACTAATAGATGTGCACATAATTTGTTGTATCGTGTTAGGTTTCTTGTTCACTTGAATCCAGTTTCCCTATTTCATAAGCATTTGTTATTGCTTATTACATTTTCATGCTTGCTAACAAACCATAAATTTTGTTGCTGCTGAGTACGAACTGTTTTTATGAAAATTAAAAACATTTGTGCTTTATTTGTTTCAGTTGGACTTCTACATCGACAACGATATGATCCACATTGCCGACACCAAGGTCGCTCACAGATACGGAGACTTCTTTATGAGGAAAATTTTGAAATTTGAAGAACTGAACAGAAAATTACACCACTTAAAGTTCGCTTAGTATCCAAGTAATTTGGTAACTTGATGATTCATTTTATAATAAAAACAAACTTATTTAAAAACAATATATTTTATTACCCTATTCCTATTCTAACACTCAAGTTGCTTCAATGTGTTTGTGGTCTACGTAATCTATAGCATCTTTATTGCTTGATTTTTCATACTTTTTCTTGTAGTCCTTGTTCTGCTTGTGCTTTGTATATATAACTTCGCGTTTCTTTTGTTTATATAAAGAAGCATGTCTAGGTTCAAAACGCGATGTACGGTCTTTGTTTTTGAAGTGCGAAACATCGGTTTCTGTCGTTTGTCTGAACTGTTGCCAAGGGTGTACTTCGTCATCTTTGATGGGGTCCACTTCCGTTAGCCATTTGCTATATCGAAGTTTGAAAACGAGGAATGCCTTTTCAAATGATGGGGATCGCGTCCTTTCCTGTAATTTATTAATAAGAAAAAGTATAACGTATTAATCTATGAATTATATAACAAAACATAAAACAAGACCCTCCAAAAATTTGCTGCTTTCGCTTCATTATAAAGGAATTCCAGAATAAGATCTGTAATATTGATAATTGGAAAAAAGGATTGACAGGAAAACCAGTATCTAAACAGCAAAAAAACAAAATAAATGGAGTTGTACTTACGTTGTCATCCATAATACGTTTGCATTTCTGTTTGAACTCCTGCAGACACTGCATGAATTTTTTATTTGGTCGAATCTCTTCTTTTAAGCAGGTTTCCATTACTTCAAATACATAGGAAAAGTTGTAGTGGTAGCAGGCTTGGTGTAGCATTGCACCCAATATCTCGGGGTTCATTCTGCAATTTAGAAAAATATTCAAAATATATTGATATTTATCCATCTTCACTCCTATAATTGATGAAAAATCTAATTAATTTAAAAATTTTTTTTGGGCATTTATTTGAATACCAATTTCTATCATTTTCTCTATTATGGGAACTCTAAAATAGAGGTCTGTTTCTCTTTGGTGAGGGTTTTATTATATGCCGAATTGTGGGAATATCTTTACAAATTCCTGACATAAGGGCTTCAAAAGATAATACCTTATTATCACAACTTTAGAGTCAGTACTTAAAAAAATTCTTTATGTATTTCTTCCATTATACTAATAGGTGACTGTCCAAGAAACAACTTTCAAAATTACCCAAGTGGTGATTCCACAACTCACTACATTCTTTTACTATATCTTAAAGAAAATAGATTTTTTTTGTGCATTTTGTACTACAGTAAAATTCAACTCAGAGTGGGTCATAGCTTTCGTTTTACTGTCGCCATTTTGTATAGAAATTTAAAACAGATTCATTGAATGAATACCAAATGGATGGTCGTAATTAATAGTAATTTATGGGTTTTAATTACAGTAATTAACGGCTTAAATTACCAAAGGCCATTTATTGTCAGCATATGTTACTGTTGGTAATTTACCGATCGGGCATTATTATTATTTAATTTTATTATTGATTTATTTGTATTTTATTACTGTTGTGCTTGGTTAAGCAAGCAAAGTTAATTTTGTGACCTGGATAATTTTGCATTATTTTTCTACTTTGCGTTTGTTATAAACTCATAACGAAACCGCTTTCGGTGTCGCTATGAAAATACTAGAGCACTACATTTTAGGAACTTTTGGTTTGCAATATTGGTGATATTGATGCCAAGTGTCAAATAATTCTGGCTCACTCAATCGCTATTGGTTTACTTAAATCGTAATTGTCAGTTTTACCACAACTACCAACTGTTGAATTAAATTAAAACTACTCTACATTGTTAGACGACAACAGCAATTTTAGAAATTTATGTAAAATGTATGTCGGAAAGTAGAAAAATGGTATATAACACCGTTTTATAAGACGTATTGGCGTCTTGTGCCATTTTGGCAGTCGTCGCTACACTCGTCGTGCCCAAAACAGCTCGTGCGCCAATGTTTGTCTTATAAAACTTGTATTATAGGATAAAAATAATTACCGAAATTTAACATCCCTAGGAAGCCTACATAAGCGGGTCTCTCTCGCACTCACAAGCTCGCGTAAGACTGTCTCACTCGCTCTCACGCACGCTCGTAAGACTGTCTCACTCGCACTCATGGCGAGGTTTTGTGAGTTTGGCAGGGTGTTTCCATCTGAATTTCAGGCTGATATCGGGAAGATTAGTTTCTGGTGATGTATTTAAGAATAATCAATCAAACACAGCCTGTTTATTATTATTACTGTAAAATTTGACACTTTGTGTTGCTGGTTACTTAATACATCGAAATGAAATAAAGTAGGACATCTGTATAGTATTTTTTTGTTTGTTGTGGTTTCCTTGCATTCCAA
Organism: Melinopterus prodromus; assembly: GCA_964023965.1. Classification (NCBI taxonomy): domain Eukaryota; kingdom Metazoa; phylum Arthropoda; class Insecta; order Coleoptera; family Scarabaeidae; genus Melinopterus; species Melinopterus prodromus. Next base: position 11,866,942 of record OZ030390.1, on the reverse strand, counting down.
CCGTATCTGGAGACTTCCGTAAAGGGTAAAAATATCTAAGACAACGGATTCTGGATGAAATGACTTAACACCGACTGGAAATAGTTGAGAAATATCAAACACTTCTCTTATTTGCACTGCCCAAATGGATGATCGTTTTTTAATCGTTACCAACAAATTCCCAATGTTAAAACTGACTTTTATATTTCGGCTTTTATGATATATTCTGATTTCACCTAGTTCTTATTTTGTAGTTTTTGTTAAATATTTTCATTATTAATAGATTAATTTGAGGATAAATTTCTTTACTAACATAGATATTAATAGTAATTTCCCTTCAACGTTTGGCTTTAGCCGTATTAGCCATGGCCAGCAAGCAGTAAGTTTAGGTGTATTTAAAGTTTGTTGTCGAGATTTTTCTTATCAAATATTTCCAGTAAATTTTGTTAGCGATTACACATTCCATTGTCTTCTTATCAAATGGATATCCGTTCATTTATATTGTCGCAGACAATGATGTGAATCAGAACTAAAGAACAATTTTGTTTGCTGCATGTCGTTGCCAGATTGCCTTGTCGTCTGGCAATAAGCAACTATTGACTCAGACACTATTCCAATAATAATATCGTATAATATACATATACCCGGTGTTTATTTAACATTTGACAAAACATTTAAGAGGCTATTCTCTGGAGTATTCTAAGAATATTTTGTCGTTTGATGAATTTTGAAAAGCCGATTTGTTTCGAAGATACAGGACAAGACAAATTTTCAACAAAACGTGCAAACTTTACATGTTTTTTTTTGTAACATGAGAAGTGTTCTAAAAGTACCTAATATATATTTCAGATTTTCAAGTAACGTGGATAAAACAATGAATAGTGTACTTTTTATGCAAAATTACATTTCCTGACGTTTGTGATTTGCTATTGGCAAGCTTCATTGGCTTCATGGCTTCATGCAATACCTGTCACTACCTCGATTTTTAATAGATAGCTTTAGTTGCAAACTACGGTTATGTCAAAAAATAAACGATGGTCAGCCGAATTAACAACCGTGGTTTATTAGTAACACCTTTTTTTGAACTCATGTCACAGCCTGGCTATTATGAATAAATAATAATCAATGTGGATAAATAATTTCTACTATTGAGATAAATGGTGTTTATCATGTTTATATAAAGTAGATTTTAACAGCGTTGCAATTACAGAAGAATGCGCCATGGTAGACAAGTTCAATACATATTTCATTGACAGCATCAATCAGATAAATAGCTCAATTTTAACACCCCCAGCAACCAAATCCCAAATAATGCGCAGTACACAAAAATTCCACTTTAAGACAATTAGTGTTCAACACCTGTATTCTGTCGTAAATAAGATAAAAAAATCCATCAGCACCGATTATATATCAATTAAGATAATAAAGGATGCATTACCGATTGTGGGACAATTTATAACAGATTTAATTTATGTGTCACTAAATACAGGAATAGTACCGGACTCTTGGAAAGTAAGCACCATTATACCAATACAAAAAAATGTAAACACCACCAAATGCGTAGAGTTTCGACCTATTAACATGTTACCAAAACTAGAACAAATACTGGAAATTATTGTTAAACAACAGCTCACTGAGTACTTGGATGAAAATGAATTTATTACTGACCAACTGTTAGGTTTTCGTGGTCAGCATTCATACGAGAAGCCCTAAATTTGGTAGTGGCAAATTGAGAAAGAGAATTAGTAGACTTGAAAAGAGCATTCGAGACTATATATCGTCAAACGTCATTACAAAAACTGGAAACTTAAGGAATCAAAGGAAAAGAATTGAAACGGTTTGAATACTATTTAACAAACAGGAGAGTTAGGATTGGAGAAACTGAGTCAAGTGAATTAATAAACAGCTTAGGGGTACCACAAGGTTCTGTTCTGGGACCAGTTATATTCAATTTGTACATAAACGATTTGCTTCACTAGTTAAATCTTGTGATATGCACCTATTTGGAGACGATACACTAATATCAATTGCAGGAGATAACTTACCTGATGTAATCGCGACATTGAACTCTGAGCTGATTTCGATATCAAATTGGTATAAAGCAAATAAGTTATGTTTGAATGTATTGAAAACAAAAGCTATGATATTGAGAGGTAGCAATTCGGCAAATCCTACACCAGAAATAGTTATCGATAACACAGTCATTGTAGAGAATAATTTGAAATTTACGAGTAATATGGAGGAGTACATATTATATAGTTAAAAAGGTGAGCCGAACGATAAGCTACTTGGAAGAATATCTAATAAATTTATAAACTTACATTCAAAGCTAGAATATCTTTGTACCATACGATTATAGAACCATATTTTAACTATTGCACCAGTATTATATTTTTGTGTACAGACAAAGACAATAAAACAAATTCAAGAATGTACAACAAAATCGATAACTCAGTATTTTATTACTAAGCTCCAGGTTAACCAGTATCGAGTCAATGTTGAGTAAATTAAATTCGTTGAATGTTAAACAAGGAACGGTATATCAGGCACTCACCTTGGTATATAAATGCATAAATAATAAACTCCCAAATGATATGAGTAATTATTTAACATACAATAGTCAGCAGCATGAATACAATGCTCGGTAAAAGGGCCGCTTCAGATTACCAAAATATACAAAAAGCGGTACGCAAAATTCATTTAATTATAAAGCATGGGATGTTTAATGGACTACCAAGTGATATAAAAAACAGTAGTTCGATAACTCTTTTTAAACCATCATCTTGGTTTTATGTATTGGCTAATTTTTGGTAGTTTATAATTTTAGTACTAAGGAAGCAAAATTTATTCTGATTATTAGTTTCTTCTAACGAAATAAACATCATTATTATTATTACTATAAAAGTTAGGCAAAGGTCAGATTAGCGTCAGCTGTCATCTCGTGTTGACACTGATGGAAACTTCATGAACATTTGAGGAACTTGATGAACTTTCCATCAAAGATTTGACAAGAACTTGTCAACGACAATTATCAACGGTTATGTTTATAATCAAAATTTCAGATCATAGTTGATAATTTTAAAACTAAAAAAAAAAAATACAGATTTGTTTTCTCTAACAAATAATGAATTAATTTCCATAACTGATCACTGGAAAAATGTGCCTCTTCCATTCTTTCCTTTTTCGAAAATTTTAGATTTGTTGCACATAAAAGGTATTAATTGAATGTAGCTACAGCATACGAACAGGACAACGATAACTAAAAAGGGAATACATACCGAAAATTAGTCAGAATTGAACAATAGACAATAACTTACAATTGTGTTTTTGGATTTATAAATCCTTGCTTCATACAATGCATAGTAAAATCACTTATCAATACATGCAGTTAAATATCGACGATTTTTGTGCGTTTGAACCGAGAAGTATGTATTCTCTTTTTAGTTATCGTTGTCCTGTTCGTATGCTGTAGCTACATTCAATTAATACCCTTTGACTGCAAAAAATCTCAAATTTAAAAGCAAAATTAAAAGATTGGTACGATTTACGAAGTACGTATACCAAATTTGCTGAACTTTCTATTCGCACCCCCCGTCTCAATTCAAATATCGAACTTCCCTCCAAAGCTTCGAAATTAAAAAAGTCACCAAAAATCATCGTAAACATGTTAGCCAACCCACCACACTTACGCACTACAGTACTCCAGAATGCAATTCTAGAGAAGTTCAACAAAAAGTAACTCGTGCTCTTATAGTTGACATTTGCATGCATAATTTTCATAAATATTAAAATTCCTTTCCGATGGCAGTTGCAAAAGGGCCTTCAGAATCGAATGGCAGCAAACATTTTGCGATTATGACGTGGGTTACTTTCGCGTTTTCAAGGTCGGAGACGAGAGCCTCATTAAGGTAATTTTAAAAACTATCGCATTCGAATATTTCCATCACTAGCACAAAACGAACTATGCACCCTTAACAAAAATCAATACTAGAACCAAACACAGAGAAACCTTAATATTATCGCTATTTAAGGAATATATATCTGCAAAGTTATGTGATAATTTCACAAAACATATTTACACAAAAGCAGGCTGTTTTATTTAATGACGTGCATTTGTTGCGATAGGTAAGCTTTAAAATATCCTCTAATACATAGATAGTAGATAATAAACGCATACAGGAAGATATACCTACGCAATTTCGTTACGATTTTGCCAAGTAAATGAAAAACTATCATTTGTATGACTACTATAAGTGCGTACTGTTTGTTGTGTCCGAGATGTGGCTCGTCCGTGTGGAATGTGAATGACTCTCTGTGTCGTACGTTCTATAGACACTATTTTTAGTTTGATGGTCGGTTTTTATGCAGTGCATACGCGGGGCTAAAAGGAACGTTCGACCGACGCCGACGCCGAAATGACACCGCAAATTTTTGCGACCAAAGGTACGTGAGGACCAAATGACTGGTTCCATAGGTAATTCCAGGCAAATATTTTTCGTTTTCGTAAACATGGCTCGTAAATTTGGCTCTGATTTATGACGGCAATAAAATTGTCAAAATGACATTTAAAAATAAACGGGAAAAAATCGATAATTTGTTTACTTTTCGAGTCTATTCAATCTATAGACCGGTTTTATATTGATTGATATGTATAATCATTGTCTACTTTTCTTATGAAAAAAAAAAAAAAAAACTGTACAACGAGTTATACACTCGTCTACGATTCGTGTTAAAATTTCATGCCCGCAATTTACATCCGTTATGTACGAGTCAATACGACGTTTTATCTATGACTCATAAATTCAATTTTATATCAAATATTTTAAATGTGTTTGTCAGTGGTGACAATGTAACCTGTCAATCAGCTATCAACAACGTAGGTGTTGACATATTTTTACTATTTGTAATTTTATGACTAATTCTAAACATTTTTTATTAAAATAATCTTTATAAAATGCATCATTTTTGAGTTTTAAGCAATTAATTAAAATCAGTCATAATTACCAGAACACCAGTTTGTTGACATTAAACAACCTATCATTAAAGTTATATTTTTAATGTGTTCATTTTATTACAGAAATTGCAAAATTAAAAAATGGAACACCTTGTATATTTTTACATTTTGTAATTCTAAGACATTCAAAACATTCTTTATTGATATAATTTTCTTATAGAATGCAATAAATTAATTTTATCAGAACACTGTTTTGGAAACTATTGTTTTGGAACTAAATATCATTTGGTCCAAGTGCGAAATTCTTTAAATTCAATTTTTCCGCACAGGTGGATTGGAAGCGATAATCCGTTGAATGGCCACCTAGGTCGCCGGATTTGCAAATATTGGATTTTTCTATTTGGGGACACCTAAAGTCCAAGGGTTACACCAATTGGCTGCAAAATATTGATGAGTTGAAGCAAAGGATAGTGGACGAAGTTCAAAGTATAACTGTCGAACATTTAGAAAACTGTTTACGGGAATTTGTTGATAGGTTGTGGCTTTGTCAAACCGCTCAGGGATTGCTGTTTGAAAATTTAATTATTTACTTTGTTATTTTGTGTTGAATTTGTTACTATTTATCCGTCCTAATTTTAATTAATTGCTCAAATATAATGTAATATAATCACTCAAAAATAATGCATTCTACAAGAAAAATATATCAATAAAAAATGTTTTGAATTAGTCTTAGAATTACAAAATGACAAATTATACAAGGTGTTCCATTTTTTTAAAGTTTACGAAATTTCCATAATTGAATGAATACCTGTATATTAAAAATATGTTTGAACGATGGATTGTTTAGGGTAAAAAATATTTTTTTTTAATTTTCTTACTGTTGGAAAATTATTTGGGTGTTCCGGTAATTTTGGGTAAGCCTGTATAATGTTTAATGTACTCATTATCATCCTGTATAAACAAAAACAATAGTAACCGAGAAATTTATAAAAATACGTAAATTTAAAAAAATAAGTTCTAGTAAAAAATTCATTGTTCTATGTTATGAAAATGATAAAACCTTCTCTGCTAAACTGAATTACATCTTCTCACGTTGAAGAAATTAACAGGAAGTAGAGTAAAATTACTTTTCTTAACCTGGTGTTTAACCCAAAAGACAAGACAACTGTAAAAAAACTATTGGTTTCAGAGTACAACTTTTCTTAGTGCTATATTGAATTAAAGAGTAAAATTAAATGTACCCAAACATACGGTCAAGGCTGTTCCATACAAACAAAACAAGCATGGGTAGGCTGCACTTTGTGTGGAACAACTCGTATACGCAAACAAGTATGTATTTTTAAGTATGCATTCATGTGTTAATCATAGCCATGGAAAACACATACGCGCAATAGTAAAAATAATAACACTCAATCCATAGCCACACACAGAATTTTTATTTTAAGTCGAAAAACAGGAAATTATTGCTAGTAGATTTTATGGCATGATAATGATTTTTATTAGTAGCTTTTATAGTATTACATTATTGTAGCAGGATTGTTTCTTGCAAAAACTAGCACGTTTACGTTTAAAACACGTAAAAGTTCTGATGGCTTTTCTGAGGTTTTTATTGATTTACAGAAAAAAACAATACACCAAATTAAACATATAAATTTCCGTCTTATAATATGTGACCTGATATTTCTGTCAATTTGTGAAAAAATTGAAAATGTATCTGACCCAAGAATTGGTTGAATATTTTTTTTTACTAAAGCCACAGGTTATTGTTGTTATTGTGACTCAAAGTTAACACAAGCAATAGTATATTATCAAATGCAATTCTCATAATTTGTTGTTATTAATAATTTTGACTTCACATTGAATGTTAAAATAAGAACATACAATAAAAACAAAAATTGAAGTATTCAAATTAAATATCTTAGCATTAAATTAAAGTTACACCAAGTTAAACTTTTTCATATCACATTTTATATTTAATTGTGAAAAACTGCCACTTTACTCTTGAGAAAATTCAACAAGTTCTTGGTATGTAACCATTCTGTATGTTAAATCAGCATTAAGACTATAGGTGTGGCGGTTTTAGAACATCAAAAACTCACTATGAAGAATGATATTTTTTGGAAATAAAAATTTTGATTCATAGTTATATCCAGCTGAGGACACAAAATATGTTTATTTCACAATATTCTACTATAAATAACTTTGAAGATAAAAAATCTGATGTGGCCAGGCACATGACTTTATCATTCAAAATATAAAATTAACAGTTTAGCTGCACGAGAATCTATTTGACTGAGATAAATCGTGTCTGCATTAAAATTAAACTAGTTAGCCAGGATTTGACAGATATTTTGATAGTTAATAGTATCAATAGAAGGTATTGTCAAAGCATCAGCATTTGACACTACCTACTGCCATCAGAATAATAGTTGTTTATCCCACAAGTGCCGAAAGTACGGAATAGCGCGACGAGCAGTGATGCGGCGCGTCACCGATGGCGGAGCGTCGCCGTCGCATGTGAGCGGGTCAAGCTATGTAGTTTTCGGCAGGAGTGACATCAACGTTTTTTGTGTTGCTTTTTGAGAAATAGGTATTTAAAAAAAATCAAAAATGGTTATTTTTCTGAATACGAAATGTTAGGTTTATTCCACTTCTACGAAACGTCAAGTTTAAAAAGTTAATTCAAATTCTGATTTATATTCATTCATGACACTGTAGATGTCACATCCGTACCAACACTAAAATATAACTACACTCATCGCTATACATTATTTACTCTCTCAATGTATCGCTTTTACAATTAGATATAAACAACGGGTTGATATATCTTATTAACACACAATCAAATTGGTGATCTTATTTTATTTGAATTTTGTATTTTGTGCTTTGTCGCACTAGAGCGGCAACGTTCCAGAGCGGTTCTCCAACCTCTGATGAAATCAGCTGTTTTCGAGTGTGACAGCCATAGACATTTCTGTGGTGACAGCACAAAAAAATATTTGTCAAAATTCTGGCTACTATGTATTTTCACATCAGTGCAGATGCGACCGATCTCGATCGAATAGAATTTCCTCTTGTAGCTAAACTATTAATTTTACCAAAAAATGTCATAGGCATAAATTATTCAAAATTTCCTCTACTTTAATTTATTATTTAACTATTTTGACGAAATTACAGAAATGGCGGCTCATTTGCAAAATCCTTGAAAAAGGTTTAGCATAAACTACCAGTTCCTTTGGACCCTTTTGAACCAAAAGCTTTTCAGCTCTAAGTTAGGTCATGAAACTTCTAAATATGAACTTTCGTCCCGATACCTTTAGTAGTTTCTGCGGAATCGTCGTCACAAAAATTGTTTACACACACACACACACACGCACACACAGACACACACACACACACACACACACACAGACATTTTTTTGTACCTTGGTCAAAAATGTTCAGGGGACCCAAAAAGACCTATTTCCGCTAAAAACTCAATTTTTACTTTATCATACGCAGTATAATAAAGTATTGTAATCATGCCAAAAAAAAAAATTTTGTTTTTAGCGGAAATAGGTCTTTTTGGGTCCCCTGAACATTTTTGACCAAGGTACAAAAAAATGTCTGTGTGTGTGTGTGTGTGTCTGTGTGTGTGTGCGTGTGTGTGTGTGTGTGTGTGTAAACGATTTTTGTGACGACGATTCCGGAGAAACTACTAATGGTATCGGGACGAAAGTTCATATTTAGAAGTTTCATGACCTAACTTAGAGCTGAAAAGCTTTTGGTTCAAAAGGGTCCAAAGGAGCTGGTAGTTTATTCTAAGCCTTTTTCAAGGATTTTGCAAATGAGCCGCCATTTTTGTAATTTCGTCAAAATAGTTAAATAATAAATTAAAGTAGAGGAAATTTTGAATAATTTATGCCTATGACATTTTTTGGTAAAATTAATAGTTTAGCTGCAAGAGCAAATTCTATTCGATCGAGATAGGTCGCATCTGCACTGACATGAAAATACATAGTAGCCAGAATTTTGACAAATATTTTTTTGTGCTGTCACCACAGAAATGTCTATGGCTGTCACACTCGAAAACAGCTGATTTCATCAGAGGTTGGAGAACCGCTATGGAACGTTGCCGCTCTAGTGCGGCAAAGCACAAAATACAAAATTCAAATAAAATAAGATCACCAATTTGATTGTTTGTTGATAAGATATATCAACCCGTTGTTATATCTAATTGTAAAAGCGATAAATTGAGAAAGTAAATAATGTATAGCGATGAGTTATATTTTAGTATGTTGGTACGGATGTGACATCTACAGTGTCATGCATCTGTCAGAATTTGAATTAACTTTTTAAACTTGACGTTTCGTAGAAGTGGTATAAACCTAACATTTCCTATTCAGAAAAATAACCATTTTTGATTTTTTAAATACCTATTTCTCAATAAGCAACACAAAAAACGTTGATGTCACTCCTGCCGAAAACTACATGACCCGCTCACATGCGACGGCGACGCTCCGCCATCGGTGACGCGCCGCATCACCGCTCGTCGCGCTATTCCGTACTTTCGGCACTTGTGAGATAAACAACTATTATTCTGATGACAGTAGGTAGTGTCAAATGCTGATGCTTTGACAATACCTTCTATTGATACTATTGACTATCAAAATATCTGTCAAATCCTGGCTAACTAGTTTAATTTTAATGCAGACACGATTTATCTTAGTCAAATAGATTCTCGTGCAGCTAAACTGTTAATTTTATATTTTGTATGATAAAGTCATGTGCCTGGCCACATCAGATTTTTTTTTTTGGCATGATTACAATACTTTATTATACTGCGTATGATAAAGTAACAAGGAAACTAAAAGCAAATCAATCACATTTTGTTAATTCTAGTAGACTTTCATTCTTAATTGATTTTTAAATAAAAAAATAAAGATAACAAAGTTATTAGTTTCATTTTGTAATACTTCTTTTTCTTTTGTAAAATCTGCTGTAGCACAAAAAGCGAGACATACATTGTTGAGATAAATTAAGGATCCATGGAATTAACAATGATTTTCATTAAAGTAATATTCACGATGTTACACACAAAAAGTTTAAAATTAAATCGCAAAAAAAACTCACCTATATCCACGATCTCCCATCTCCTTCATCAAATCCTGCGCTTCCTCTTTAGTTTTACAACCCAACGCCAACACCCCGTAACTTACGATATCAGGGTTCAAGTTAGCTTTTTTCATCAATTCCAGCACTTCCTACAAACAGAAAAACCATCACAAATCACGCGACGCCCTTTAAAGAAAAAATAAATTACCCTAGCGCTGGCATAATCAAACCTCATACTCCGTTTCTTGATCAACATATTATAGAAACCCACGTCGATTTTAATGTTCGACTTCTTCATCGCTGCAATCAATTCCTTTTCAGCCGCAAAGGTCCCGGGTATTAAATTGAGCATTTGCGTAAATGTTTTAATGTCGGGGGCGCAATGGTTCTCCGACATGTTCCGAAGGAACCCAGAAATGCCCCCGATTAATAGAAACCGATCTTCCGGATTTTTTACTTCCGATAACGACATAATACTGCCTAAATGCGGATTTTTCGCTAGTAAATTCGGGCGTGTCTCTAATTCTCTTGCTACAACTGTTAAATTATTGTTTTTCCCGCTAGAAATCATTGTCTTTTCTGCAGAATCATCAGCAGTCTTAGTCTTTTTCACGATATTATCAATAACATCTTTTGTTACTTCTAAATCACCGTGATTACAGTCCTTAACGCATTTTAACATCAAATTAAAACTGTAAATATCAGGCGTTATCCTCCTTTCTATAAATTTCCTCCAGACTAACAACGCGTGTCGAAATCCTGCTTCTTTATCGGAAATACAAGACTGAAGTAAAAAATTTAACGTATCTTCCCTAACGGGGATCTTTTGTGCACTCATTTCGTCGACTAGTTGAAACGCAGTACCTAGATCACCGCACCTTCCAAACGCTTTTATCATCGCGTTATAATTCGTGTCGTTTGGCTCATAACGTTTTTCAATCATAATATTCCGAAGGTGTTGTGCTCTTGAAAGACCATCCTCAGACCAAGGACTGTTGGCGCACGCATTAAATAAAGCCGTGTATGTACCCGGGGTACTCTTCAAACCCCTTTGTTTCATCTTATTATACAAGGAAAACGCTTTTTTCGTATAACCAACGCGGCCACATGCGCCTAATAATAAATTATAAATGTAACTCTCTGGTTTGACTCGATCTTCTTTTATCATCCTTATTTCGACAACATCTATAGCTTCCTTGATCTTTTTCTTATTGATTAAACTCTTTATGATATCGGCATATCGTTTTGTGCTTAATTTTTGAGTCGATTCTGGCTTATGTTCTAAGAATGTCTGCTCTTTTATGTCGTCTGGGTCCAGCTCGGGTGGCGTTTCAGCTGCTGAGCCAAAGGTGTCCGGGTCATTCTTGATTTTAACCAAAAATTCTTTCTCTTTATCGATATCTGGAAGTACAGGATTTGAGGTTATACACCTGCATAGCGAAGAACTGGCTGGCGGTAAGCATAATTTTAGCGTTTTGTACGTCTGTTGTTCCCAGAGAAATTGTTTATTTGCACTAATTCGTAGTAATTTCATTAAATTCGAACGCAACATGTCGGTTTATTTTTATTTGTAGGTTATGTTTGTTTTTAGAGGTTATCTACGTTGCCAACCCGACAAAATAAAATTTTATTAATATTACAACTTAGATATTTTTTAAAAATAATGGTTTATATAAAATTACTGTAAGAATATGTTATTGCTTCTCTCAACGACGTTAGGCATAACTCAGAAATTAGGTAATGTTTGGTTGTATAGATTATTATTATAGAGTTTATCGATTATACCAATTACCAACCTAATATAAATAGACAAAAAACTTTAAAAAATTAACATGTTATGTTGATAACGATCGATTTTCCTAATTAGCTAATGGATTTGTGATCATGATCATTTCAAGTACAATCTTTAATCGGAATAAGCGAAATTATAAAATTGTACTTTATCACAGTAGTGTAGAACGTCAAGGCAAAATGACGAAACTCTTTGTTGCTGGGTTGTTACTAATTTATTCTGGTGTTTTGTTAGCAAACGATGCCCCGATCATTGGAATTTTATCGCAGGAGACCTTCTCCGTCAATCATTTGTTCGAGGAAGACTACCAAAGCTTCATCGCAGCTTCCTATGTGAAATATTTGGAAAGCGCCGGAGCTAGAGTTGTGCCGATATTGTAAGTTTTATTTAAATATGTGATAATTTTATGATAATTTATTATTTATCAGGATAGGTAAAGATCGAGAATATTACGTAAATTTGGTAAACAACACAAATGGGTAAGTTGGTATTAGTAGTGACATCTTGCGGATTATTTACCAACTATATTTGTAGGATTCTGTTCCCTGGTGGCGCGACATTCTTCAACCAGAGTGACGGATATGCCGACGCAGGACAGATAATCTACGATTTAGCGGTGGAATTGAATAAAAATGGGGATTATTATCCGATTTGGGGCACATGCTTAGGCATGGAGTTGCTGGCACATGTTGCTTTAGGAGGAAAAGAAATACGTTCCGATTGTTCAGCGTCAAAAGTTTCCATGCCACTTAATTTCAAAGAAGGTTCGTATCTCTTTCGTAAGATGTCGCGGTAGATAAACTTGCAGTTTTAAATTAAATACGGATTGTTTATCTCATAATCCGAATTGTGATAATTATAGATAACTTCAGCTCTTGAGATTTATTTATTGATAGTCAATACAAACTATTACTTTGACTGATTTGTCAGATAGCCTTATTCTAAAGACCATTACAGTTTGATTCCATACTGCTGATTTTTTAACGAATTCTCACTTGAAATACACAAAATTAAAGAGACAATGATAGATTACGTGTAAACTGAATGCCAATTTTATATTTTAGTTTTATTTAAAAGAAATTGTAATTTTGTAATTGTTGGTCTTTTTTCAAATAAAACTTTCCAAGATAACTACGTGTTGCCATCGCACACGACTCTTGGTCTTTATGTTGTTTATTAAAGTTGGTACCAGTACCACCAGTGCTGCCTTCTGTCCGGGGTTGACCAGGACACGCCAAATTTTACGCAGTGCGTCCGAGTTAAAAATAAATGTACCAATAATTGTTAAACTGGTTAATATTTATTTTCTTTCAAAGCAATGATTTCGGTAGTTTTTCCCGTGGATTAAAAATCTGGGAAAAAAATTTGCTCAAAATGTATGGGGAAAATTGTTGTCATTTCAGCCTACGTAGAGAATTATGTCTGGTTGCGATAGGAAGAAGATCATGCTATTTTCAGTGTCAAAATTGTGACAAATTTTAGGCAATAGTAAAAAACAACTATTTTTACGCTTTGAATTCTTGTTTGGCTTCGTAATCTAAAAAAACGACACTAACGTTATAAGCAAAAAATGGCGGTGTAATTTTTACTCGCTTGGGTTATTGAAAGTCGTACGAAAACGGTACAACTTTAAATTAATTCCTGTAGAACCTACAATGTAGTACAGAAAAACGTCAATACATGGTTTGTTCTAAAATGTTTGTTTTTGTTTTTTAATTAAGTATACGTAAATTCATAATAATATTGCAGTAAAGGTAAATCTCAGTAATACCTCTTTTCTTCGGGATTTTTGAATTGCACAAGTTATCTTGAAATTAAAGTACCTATTTATTACCAAAATCAAACCTGTTGGATAGTTTTTAAGAACCAATTTTATTAAGTAATAACCTTGTCAAGGGTTTCAAGTTTTTGTTTTAAAATTAGTCAAAATAAAAATTTTCACTTTTACCCCTCTATAAAATTCTCGCAACTAATATGAGGTATGAGATTTTTTGAAAATATATGAGACCGTCAATTAAATGACATCAGGTAATCAGGCCCGCCTGATCCTGACAAAAAGGTAACAACAATTACCAGTACCATCAACTTCTAGTCAAACCCAGAACTCAGAAAAAGATAATCTCTTCAGATTTGACCTTAAAAATTTCAAATTTTGACTAAACTCGGCGACTTATACATTATTATTAATTAGATACATAAAATTCTGTTGATGGGGTTCCTAGCTTTTATTATATCATGGGTTGACTATCGGTTTTGACCATAGGGAACTTACCAATTAAAGTTATCAATAAGTTTGTGTTTCAACCGATTTTGACAATCATTGGAAAGATCTTTAGATCTTGATTTCACAGTATTTTAGCCCGAAACTTATTGGCACTTCCCCCGTTTAGTTCTTTTGACAAGTTATTACAAGCGAAATAAGCCATCTTTGTTTAACATTTTTGAGATCCAACACTTGAAAACGGAAGAAAATATGGCTTATATTGATATGGATTCTTTGTTCATAGAAACTCCCGTGGAATTATAGTTTTCTTGTTATGTTTTAGATTTTAGGGAAAGTAAATTATTCTGGAACACGCCCGACGATATAATCGACATTCTTTCCACACAAAACATCACATACAACAGCCACCAGTACTGCCTCACCGAGGAAACATTCAAAGAAAACAATCTGTTGGAAGATTGGCGGATAATGTCACTAAACGACGACGTAAACGGTTTTACGTTCATATCGACGTTCGAATCTAAGAAGTTCCCATTCTACGCCGTTCAATTCCATCCCGAAAAGATCAATTTCGAGTTCAAAGCGAGCAGCAACATTCCACACACCTTGGACGCCGTAAAGACGTCGCACTACTTTGCCAACTTCTTCGTGGAGGAGACCAGAAGGAATACGCATCGGTATCCGGATTGGAAATCGGAGATGGACGCGTTAATTTACAATTATCAACCGCATTTTACCGGTTTGCAGAATAGTTCTTATTTGCAATTGTACATGTTCGAGTGGGATAATGAAGACACGCACAAGCAGGCTGTTATTAATAATGTACGTCGTGAGCCAACATTGATAAGATCGAAGGTGTGATAAAATTATTTGTATGAGTACCTATAATAAGCGTAAATATGAAATGTCAGTAAATAAAATTTTGTTCATTAAGAAGCTGTATTTTTTGGTGGTACGAATGAAGTTATTGTGAGATAAATGTGGATTGATGAAGAATATCACGTAGGTGTAAAATGTATTGAAATTTCTATAAAAGATGATAAGATAACAGATAATGGATAAAATTGGTACTAAATGTGTTTCTAAACCTGGTAACATCTTTCAACTTTTTTGCAGCGTGCAAACGGTGCATTTCCGGACAAGAGTTCCTTATCAAAAGTTGGTTTACTATGACCCCTCTGTATACCCTGTAAATTCTTTACCTGATTTTTAACAGAATATAGGTATAGCAACGATCAATTTCTTTCAGTTTTTTACTCCTTGTGGATTAAAAACCCCGGAAACAAAACTCTCGTCGAATTTTTTACAAAAATAAGCTCAAAATATATGGGCTGGTAGTTTAATAACATATCTAAAAATAGTTGTAATTGGTTTTCTGTTCATAGGTTTGAAATTCAAGGTCTAACTTTCATTTCAGCCTACGTAGAGAATTGTGTCAGTTTGAGCAGGAAAAGTATTGTCGTATTTTCAATAAACAAATATTTCCAATAAAATTGTTCTTAACTTCTTACTAGGGATAGGTAGTCATCATTTTTGTCGCCAACATTGGAAATAAACTAAAATCCTTTGTGATTTTTGGTTTTAATTTTCTTTTGGGTGAGTGATGGAGTAAGATTGATGTAATTTCTTTCGTCTTCTGAGTGATTGTTTAACACGTTTCAAGAAAAATATTGCAAACATTTTCAGTGTCGAAGCATTGTTTCTGCTTAAGAGTCTATTTTATTTCGACTGACTTTGCCCTGTCCGATGTGAGATATGACTGGAATTTTACTTAATAATGTTTTTTTATATAAATTGTTGTTGAATAGCTATTTTTGCTGCTAAACTTTTTCTCTTTTTGTTTATATTTTTTATTGATTTTTTTTAGTAAAATTTAAAAAATATATACTAAGTTAAATGATATTAGAACCTAGGTCGCATGTGGTATCGTTGGAAAGACATGCTGTAAAAGGAAACAACTTTTGGATCAAACATTTAAATTATCTAAATTTAAACAGGTTCTTGTGATCGATAATAGTATATTATTTGACGAGCACATAATTAAGGATATAAATCGCGAGCATGAAGTATATACGACTCATAAATTCCATAGGTACTGTCATTATTATATAACGCTAGTCCGCTACAGTCCGCTACTGTCATTATAATCATTGGCGTGTACCATGATGCGCTTATATACTCATAGATACGTATGAATTGAACTTATTATATGTGAGTCATAGATACAAAATAGTATATTATTTGACGAGCACACAACTAAGGATAAAAATCAAGAGCATGTAAACATGCGAGCGATTTATATCCGTTGTGTGCGAGTCGAATACGACGTTTTATCTACGATTATATCTACGACATAAATTCTATTTTATATAAAATATTTTAAATGTATTTGTCAATGATGGAGAAGCAAACTGTCATCCACGTAGGTTTGACAGACTTTGACACTAGCGTTGTATAATAATGACGGTTCGTTCAAATAACGAAGTCATTATTTGAACGAACTGTCATTATGGGGGTTATATGTATAGTCATAGATACGTATGCAATGAATTTATTATATGTGAGTCAAAGATAAAGTAAAATAGGGATTACAAGCACCCTCAATAAAAAGAAAAACAAACATATCTTATGATGTGTCTTTAATGTAACAGTATTTTATTTATTCAAGGATATACAAAGAATAGATTATAAACATAAATTAATAAATTTCATAAACATATTTTCTTAACTAGATTATTTTACGTCGGTCTATTTTTGCAACCAGGCCAATCACAGACGCTGAGAGCAGGCTACACGCACCCAGGGATTTTGTCGAACTGATGGAATTCGAATCTCCAATAAGAGTTCTTTAACGTGCACGTTGCATTATGACAGCACACGGGACCACAACACACGGGGCCTAAAATACCAGAACAATCGATTTTAGCCCGCCCGGGAATCGAACCCAGGACCTCCGGCGTAGATAGCAGCCGCTCTACCCTATACGCCATCATTTGCGCACCACTGCTGTAGAGAATGAATAAAAATTGCATCTAAAATATCCTTATGTCCATACGCGACAGCTAAAATCATTGCTGTGGCGCCATCATTTGCTTCCTGATTTACATCAATGCCTGTTTTTAAAAAAAGTTCAACTATGTCTAAGTATCCTTTTCTGGCTGCATAATGCATGGCAGACCATCCAATTCTATCCGATCGTGAAGGATCGCCGCCGACACTCAGAAGAAACTCAACAACATGCAGATGTCCATATTCGGAGGCCAAACTAATCGCAGTTGCACCATCATTTGATACCGCATTGACGTCATGTCCTTTTGTAGATAACAGTTTAACTATGTCCAAATATCCTTTGTTGGCAGCACAATGCATGGAAGTCCATCCATTATTATCTGATTGTGAAGGGTCCCCACCCACATTAAGAAGAAACTCAGTAACGTGTAAATGTCCATATTGGGAGGAAAAACTCATCGCAGTCAGACCTTCATTTGTTCTATGATTTACATCGATACCATGTGTCAAAAAGAACTTTACTACGTCTAAGTGCCCAGCGCTGGCAGCTATATGCAAGGGCGTTGTTTCATTATCCTTCGATTCTAAAATATTGCGATCTACATTAAAAAGAAATTCAACGACATGCAAATGTCCAGCCATGGAGGCCATATACATCGCAGTGACACCATCATTTGGTCTATGATTTATATCAATCCCTTCTGTCAATAATAGTTTTACTATATCTAAATGCCCAAATACGGCTGCAGCATGCAAGAGTGTATATCCTTTAATATCTGGTTTTAAAAGACTGCGATCGATTTGAAAAAGAAATTCTACAATGTGCAAATGTCCAGATGTGCAGGCCAAATTGATCGCAGTGCGACCATTATTAGTCCTATGATTTACATCAATCCCTTTTGTTACTAATAGTTGAACTATGTCTAAGTGTCCATGCCTGGCCGCAAAATGCAAGCAGGTCCATCCTTTATCATCTGATTGTAATATATCGCCATTGATATTCAGAAGGAACTTTACAACGTCTAAATTTCCATTTATGGAAGCCACAGATAATGCAGTGAGACCATCATCTGTTCTATGATTTACATCAATTCCTTCTATCAATAGTAGTTTAACTATGTCTAAGTACCCTCTGATAGCTGCAATGTGCAACGGTGTACTTCCTTTATAATCCGACTTTAAAGTGTTCCGATCGACGTTTAAAAGACATTTAACAACTTTCAAATGTCCAGATGCACATGCTACACACATTGCAGTGATTCCATCGTTTGTTTGCTGGTGTACATCAGTCCCATTTGTTAATAAGAATTCAACTATGTCGACGTATCCACCATTAGCCGCAAAGTGCAAAGGAAAACATCCATCGTTCGTGGATAGTAAAGGATCGCCACCGGATTCCATTATATATTCAACAATGTTCAAATGTCCAGATGAGGAGGCCAATCCGATTGCAGTGGCACCAACTTTTGTTCTATGATTTACATCAATTCCTTTTGTTAATAATAGTTTAACTATGTCTAAATAACCTTTCTTCGCTGCGACATGCAAAGACATCCATCCATATGTATCCGATCGCAAAGGATCTCCACCGCTATTGAGAAGGAACTCAACGACGTTTAAATGTCCAAATGCGCATGCTCGATTTAGCGGTGTAACCTCTTTGAATTCGATATTTACATCAACACCCTCTTCGACTAATAGCTTAACTATTTCTAAGTGCCCATCCTTTGTTGCATAATCCAATATCTGCGATTCGACGTTCAAGTGTTCTGTGGCCCAGTCGCCATGCTCTCTCATAAGCTTAATGACTGAATGGCTTTTGGTCATAAGGCTATTAAGATGTCGTAGATATTCTGGCACAGAATCTAGTGAATTTTCAAATTCATCTTCATTCAAACGTAAACGCATCATATCATTTACATACATATTAGTTTTTAATTCTTCTAATGCGTTGACATAATTGATGTTCTGTTCGATACCATGCGCTTTTCTGATGAGTTTACATAAATCTGAGGATTCAACGACTGATGCTCGAATTAGATTGCTCCACCTGTCATCAGAAATATCACCACCTTGCTGAAGCAGATACCACACAATTTCTGTATGTCCGTCCATGTATGCTAAAACCTGCGCAGTTAACCCATAATTGCATTTCTTGTGTACATCAATTCCTTTGTTCACTAACAGTTTAGTGATTTCTAAGTGTCCTCGGCATGCTGCTATATGTAGAGCATTAAATCCATATTTATCCGACGCCGTAAAGTCACAACCGTTATTAAGAAGAACGTCGACGACACTGATGGTTCCACGTCTTGCCGCCAATGCGAGTGCAGTATTTCCATCGTTGTTTTTATGATCTATATTTACTCCTTTTTTTACTGACAGTTGAACTATCTCAAAGTATCCTCGTTCTGCCGCAAAATGTAAACAATTCCAACCATTTTTGTCAGCTCGATTGGGATCGGCACCGTTGTTCAAGAGATATTCGGCAATATGAGAATGTCCTGATCTGGACGCCAGAGTGAGTGGGGTACATTTGTCTTTGCTTTGTTTGTTTACATCGGACCCATTCAAGACTAACATTTCAACTATTTCTAAGTTACCCTGAGATGCCATAAAATGCAAGCACGTCCATCCATGGATATTTGATGTTTTGGGATCCGCACCATTATTCATTAGGAACTTTATGATTTTGTAGTGTCCCGCTATTGAAGCTTCTATGAGTGCTGTGCATCCTGTGTTGGATTTCTTATTTACATCAATTTCTATATTAACCAACTTTTGAGTTACTTCTTGATGTCCAAGCGAAGCCGCGAAAAATAGAGGGGTCAATCCACTATTATTCGGTTTTGACGGGCAAACTTGCTTATCCAAAACCTCTTCTAGTATTTTCAAATTTCCACTTTGTGCAGCAAAATGAAGCGCATTGTTACCGTCACAGTTTAGATCATGAGGATTAGCTCCATTATCCAGCAGTAATTTAACAATTTGCAGATATTTTTCGGAAGTAGCTTCATGGTTAGCCTTATTTCCTACTTCTGGCTCTTTGATAGAACTTAATGTATCAATACATAGAGTTCCATGTCTAGCAGCAAGGTGAAGAGCAGTATCTCCTTTTGTATTTGAATTGTTTACATTTTGCATTTTGCAAAATTTAGCTAGCAATAATTTGGTTATATTGACATGACCGAATGCGCATGATATATGAAGTGCATTATTGCCGTTTACATCTGTTTGGAGTAGATTCATGTTCAATGTAAGAAATTGCTGTACCATGTCATTGTCTCCTTTAATAATTGCGGTGTGCATAGCAATGGTTCCAATAGGCTCACATAAAACATCAGGATGAGTAATGAAATACTCGCATGTTTTCGAAATGTCACTGCCATCTACGTGCTTCAATAGTTCGAAATTATTATTGCTTACATCAGTAGTATGATTTGAACTGCTCTCAAAGTATTTATTATTGCTCTTGAGTATAGCATCTTCCCTACATAGATAAAGCGACGCGATATGACTGCCAATCAACTGTTTATAAAGTGTGTTATGAACATCGCTGAATTGTCCATACCAAGCCAAGATGTGTGCTATGTTTCGTCCAAATTCATCTTCTTTGAATATACTGCTGTGTAGGCAGTTAAGTAATTTTACTAACATATCTGTATCATCCATAATAACTGCCTTGTGCGCGGTCAGACTGGAAACGGTTGAAATCTCGTTGAACGTACAGTATATTCTACGATAATGACTATTGTTCTTTATCGTGAGGTAGACGCTTGCAAACTTATCGACGTTCTTCTTATTTTCAAGCAGCCAATCCGCAACTAAATATTCAGCAAACGTCTTATGTACGAACTGTATGTATGGTTTGGAATTGGCTTTTGAAGCTAATCCCAAGTTTTGTTTTTTAATGAAGTTTAAACTTTTGTCAAGTTCTTCTGCGTGAATCAGTCCTCTTGAAATTGCAAATTCCTCTCCAAATATATCCACCAATGCCAATTTGTGGTGGTATTCTTTGAATATTTCAGATATCATCGCTTTTGCTGTATTTCTGTTGATTTTTTCTTTTTGATAGTACAATGAATGTTTCTGTTCTATGAACGTTTTGTAGATATCCGCTCTGCATGTGTTGTTAACCATGACTTGATCTTTGTATAAGCTGGTAATCATGTTGAGCTGAAGCGGATTATTCAATATTGAGTGGTCAAACCTTGCAAGTATGTCCGTTGATATCTCTCGTACGGTACAGTATTGGATTACATCGTCGTTACTGAACGGCAATAAATTTAAGGAAATTGTAGAGCGCGTCCTGGGTAGTTCATTTGCTGCGTGAGTTCTTGTTGCGACAAATATTTGAATCTTAGTGTCTCGCATGATGATTTCAATCCAACTTTTTATTTTATTCCTGTATTCTGGCAATATTTCGTCGAATCCATCGATGAATAATGCCAACCCGCTATTCGCTTTATGTGCCTCAAAAATCGAGTTCATAAGGTCATCAGAGCGTTGGTTCGTTTTGGAAAAAAAGTACTTCACTGGATCAGAAACAATTTGTTCGTCGTCACCTGCGAAGTCATCATCACAATCACGTAAATTTACATAGACAACCAAATTTTCAGGTATGTAGTTATACGCTAGTGATTGCAGCAGCTCTGATTTTCCCATCCCTGGTTCACTAGCAATAGTAAATAGGAAATATGGCAAAAACTTTAAGAATATCTCATTGCGATCAGTGAGCATCAATTGCAATTGTTCGGTCATTTCTAGACTACTTTTGTCTTCTGTCTTTAGTGTTCTAAAAATATAATCATTCCCAGGTTTTTTTAGTTCTTGCCCAACGATGTTGTAGCGTTGATTAGAATCAGTTATATTTGCCGTCCAGCAAAGTAAACGTGTCATTGTTATTTTAAGGAGTATTCCGCCATATTTTTGAATTAGTTTAGTGTCTGGTTTGAGTGTTAGAAATGCGATATTATATAGCGGAACTGCAGGTCGACCTTGAAGAGATACCTCAATGTCAAGAATTTTTGTAATTTTGGAACGTAGATTTGATAATTGTAGGACACTATTAACGACTTTGGTGTCATCTTGAAAATGGATATTAACATCAGTGTCGCTAAAAATGATAAATCTTTTCTTTAAATGGTGGTAACTGTTTAGTACAGCTAGAAATTCTTGTGTACATTCTGGCTTAACAACTAATGGTAAATGCTCCTCCTGCCACATAAGAAACATTAGATCTTTCCTATCAGTCACAGATTTTTGGTATTTTTTCTCTACCTCAGATTTAATATTATCCGTTATACCAGCTTGCCAAGAAAACGTTTGATCGATCTTTTCTCGTATTTGTTCCTGGAAAAGGTATCCTAGCAAAGGAAGAACTTTGTCAACGTTATGAAAGTTTATAACATGTTCTGTCGAAAATATGTCCTTCCACAATTCTGTGTAGTCTTCAGCTATTTCGTCTATTTGAGGAATATCAGTTAATACCCAGTTATCCAGTAACACTTCCAGACTCATCAATTCGAATGTGTTCTTGGTCAAAGCCTTAAGCATGGAATTATTGCATTTGATCATGTATTTCTCTATTCTCCTGCCTAATTCAACTATCCTTATGGGAGTGAAGTATTTTCCTAGAATACTAGCTACTTGAGAATCTAGATTAGCGATATTTGGTTGAGAAATGAGAATGTGCAATTGCTGATAAAAGTAGTGTTGGTATTCTTGACTGGTGTGATCAAATTGTAGACTCTTATTATTCTTTGACGCATCCATAAAGTGAATGGGATGATCACCAATTTCCTTTACCAGTAAGTTGGGTAGAACTTCTTTGGTGTTGCTAAATATGCAGAAGAAATATTTATTCGGATCGACATCCTTCAATACGTCACAGAATAAGCTTCCATTACAATTCTTTAAATCCATAACATGGTCAGCGTGCTTTTTATATTCGGACAGCTTAATTGACATTCCTCTGATTTTCGTCCCTTTACTCCGAACTAATATTAATGGCTTATCAGTTAATTTTACTTGGACAAAGAGCGCTATTTCGTCGCCATTTTTTAGCGATATCCGGAGGACAACATCGTCGAAGCTGTCGATCCCGATAGGGTTTGATACCAGCCAAAAATCTCTGACGCTGTCATCTCGTGATAGAGAAGCTGCAACATATAATATCACTTTGTCTTCGTATATGAAGCCGGAATTCCTATTGCCAGAATTATACGGTATCTGCAAGCAAACGTTGTTATTAGTCGCGTCAATAATGTCAGAATGTCATCAAAACCTTGGAACCCGATATATCAGCACAAAGGTTAATGATTCTTTTCTAACGTTTGCTATACTACATTGTTTACAGCAATTGTATATTTATTTTTTTACGTCTGCCATAAGATGCATTCCTGCTGTAGGAGTCTTTGGTTTAACATTACTTATACTCGGTGTTAAACATAAGTAAAATATTTGGAAAACAAAAAATAGACCTAAATAAATGAATTCTTAATTATCATGGATCCAAATATAAACTGGTTATACAGGTGTTGTTTTCTTTTGTGGCAATAACGTTAAATGTAACGTTAATGTAAGCGATGCCGTACCAACCTTTTGATATTCGTAATGTTTAGTAGTGGGTTAATTTACTTGCAGTGCCTTTAAGATATATACCATAATTTCAAGTACTTTGTAAATTTGCCAATAGCAGAACAATAGGATATTCTTAGCAGATGAATGCGGTGTGAAATTGCGTTTTTGTGTGAATTTTGTGTCCTGTAGACGAATCCGGACTTCTATTGCACAAGGTTTTCGATAAAAGTTAGGTCAAAATGTAGAAAAACGAGATTTTGGTAATTTTAAAACCTAAAAGGGTCTCATACTAAACCATAATGTTTGTACTTGTACCCGCACTCATAAAAGATTGTTCACAAATGTTTTTGAATTATTTACATCAATTTTTAAGTGCTGCGTGTCCATAAAAGAGGCAACAAAAAATGCAATGAGCTGACACGATATGCAAATTTTAAGCTCGTATCTGTAATCAGCGCAAAAAATCAATCGAAAGAGCCTATTAGCTTTTAAACTAACCATTTCGCAGTTTTTGTCAATTTTCCATATTTTGCGCGCTGACTGTAAAGTTTTGATAAAATATAATATATAAATCGATTACAAATGAATACTTATGATTACAAACTGAAATTTTCTGATAGTGCCAAATTGTGTACAATAACAAACGTTAAAAATGTCATTAACGTAAAAAAGTATATAGACTCCAGTCATTGTTTAAAGTTTAAAGTGAAGGGTATTTATTTTATCATCTTATCACACTCAAATCGGTACGTAATAAATTTAATTCTGGTATGTATAATGAAGTGCATTCAATCAAATATCAATCACATAAGATTACTTAACTTACAATTGAAGCAAATTTAACTGATAATAAAAATATCTGGATGTATGTCTTAATAATTGGATCCAAATATTAGATTAATTGAAATTATAAATTTCTTACCTCTTCTGGAAGCTGCAACATTTTTGTAGCATTATTATGGATATTGCAAATAATCTGATCCAATATCTGAAAATATAAATAAAAGTAGTGTGAGTGTGAAGAATACAAGTTTTATATGGGATGATGGAGAAGTAGTTTATAGTCCAAATTGATGGTCCTATCTCAATGATAATGGCGTATATTAAGCATATGGAAAACTGGTTTATCGGTAAGATGTATGACGGTAAGATATTCAAGGAGAAATGTAGTTTGTCGGGCAATTCCGTCATACGAAGAAGCAACCGCATACACGTGTTTCGGACTATTAGTCCTCATCAGTACGGTATAGCCAAGGAGCAAGATGGACACTCAATGGAAAAAACACTCAAATGGAGAACATAAGGGGGCACCAAATGAATGAAGCACCAAATTGGCGACACTGGTCACCCCGCTTATGGTCTCCATTTGAGTGCTTTTTTCCATTGAGTGTCAATCTTGCTCCTTGGCTATACCGTACTGATGAGGACTAATAGTCCGAAACACGTGTACGCGGTTGCTTCTTCGTATGACGGAATTGCCCGACAAACTACATTTCTCATGAAGCATACCGATGTTATCAATGAAATATAAAAACTATAATGAGGCTAAAAATTTAAATGATAGTTAATTTATTTAGCGCTCAATATGGATTTGATAACAAATCAACCATGTTAAAAATTTATAAACAATTTTTTAAATAAAATGTATGGTGCCAAAGCAACAATTAAAAAGAATAATCGATTTTGACACATTTTTATAATTCTTAATATTTGATTTTAATATTATTTCAATCCATAACTACAAACACTTTGATTTCGAAACTTATCAGTCGCCAGACTATTAAAAAAATAAATAATTCAATTAAAAAAAATATAGATAATTCGTACTTATCTACCAAATGAATTTATCAATGATGGAAAGCATTGACAAAGCAAGTCATACTTGATATATACACTAATAATAGTTAGTATTCACCTAATTATCCCAGCAGTCTATGATGAAGGAAATAATACACACTACGACAATAACACAACAATAATGAATGTACTATCGAATGGCTGTTATTAGACTGATGCGATATGATAAGACTAGCAGAGATAACATGCACCGTTGAGTTGACATTATATTATTCTATTATCCATTTTTTTAACGACACCGTGAATATAGTTACCATACTGTGACATGTTTAACAGTCTAACAATTTTGTCATTAAAAGGGACACCATGACTCTACACCTCGTGTGATGGTGTGATGAGAGAATAGATGGCGCCACTGGCATGGACTCCCGTATACAGCTTTGACATTGACAGTTATGACAATTTTTTGATAGTTTTGGTAGTTTGAATTGTTTAAATAATAACATACAAATTTCACAACCTTACACAGATTGGGCAAATGTTGTGACCTTTAGATTGTAAATCGAAAAGTATGGCGGTTTTCGACAGATTGTTTTTGCGCTGAATACATTATAACATTAAGACATTATGTTCTGCCCAAATAACTTAAGAAGAAGCCTGATGTCAGATGTGTTAAGCTTCTGGACACCAAGCTTTGCTGGACAGTACATTTTCAAAAGAAACGAGATAAATTTGACATGAGATTCCAAGAAATCTACTAGCTTATCACAACTTGATATACCGAAAGATCCCCACGTGGTCAGATAGGTACCCTACACATTATTTTAATAAATAGGCCAATATAAAATAGTTTGAATAAAAAATAATATAATAATGACGGTTTTACTTTAATAAAACTATCTTGCACCAGTAATTCTCTTTATTTAAATAAGGGATAGACCCCTATGTATATTATTCAAGTTCCAACTGCCCTAGAAACGCCTAAAGTTGTTTTGAAGCATCGCTCGCAAGATGAATATCCAGTGACCTGATTCGGTCTCAATTATTTTCGTATTTAGGTGACTCAGACTTTTTCCTTCATTTACGTTCTGAAACAAATATTGCGTTTCCGATTGAATAAATACATGTAAACAAGTGCTGGAATGGTATAACCGCAAAGAAAAACCTAACACGCATTTTTGTGGAGCAATTATTGGGAATATTCCTGCTTTCAAAAGTAAAAAGACGACCGAAAATTAGAGTTCAAGGCCGGCGAATATAGGAAAAATATTGAGGACAAATTAAGGAGTTTGATCGGAAAATATGTTTACGAAAAAATGCTTGTACTTTTGTTGATCGAACTGTCGGTTTCCTGGAAGCAGGAAATCTTGTTATTATGTGGGAGGCTGTTTAAGGAAGGCGATTTTTAAATAGTTCAAGGGCGTACGGATGTTGGAGGATAAAGGGGTATTGCCACACTAGATTTTTTGAAAAATCTAATTTTTTGTTGTTGGTTAAATGATGTCTCGAGATCTTAGAAATAAGGTAAAATACGTATCATATTAAAAAAAATTAATTGCTTATTTGATGAACATACGGCCAAGTGTCCAGCCGAGCGTACATGCAAAAAGTTTAGAGTGAGAGTTTACAGCCTAGAGACCTATTGGCCGGGTGCGCGTCGACAAGCACGTCTGTTTCACCGCAGGAAAAGTCTAAGATAGCCAGGAGGTGGCGCTGTTCTAAGCAGTTTTCTCCCTAGTAATTACCGACGTGGTGCAGTTACCTGTAGCGAGAGCGCGTTTACGAACGCCAACAGCAGACAGATATAATAAAGTCGACTACAGCGCCTTTGCGTGTAGCGGTGACCGAGAACAGTTCCTGCGGAAAAATAGTCCGCCGGGATTCCGCAACGGGCGCCTAAATAGCTTTTGAAACCCCCACTCTATACTGTGCACGGGGCCAATACGCGCTTATCTTATTTGGAGGAACTACATCCCTGGTGTGAAATATAACATAAAATAATATAAAACACAAAGATTTTGTAGAAATATCCTCGGTACGTTCGTTGAACTGACGCTAACCGCTCAATGTTTTAGCGGTCTGATGTAACGTGTGTTGTTCTTGATTAGTTGGTAAAAAATAGCAGAAATAATTAGTGTTATTCCCGGAGTATATCGTGATCGAAAGGAGTCGAAAGGAGGCAGCTGATTTTCAAATAGAACTAATATGACAAGCATTGAATCGTTTGGAACTAGAGTCGCCTCTGGCTGATCGTATCCACAGTCCACACCTGCAAAAAGTAATGTCGGTTGAAGATTTTTACAACGTTGAAGTGGATGACGTTTAATTATCATCATTTGTACTTGTTGCTGTGTTTTCTGCTATTTCACAAGTTGTAGTGTGTAAAACGTGCAAATCAAATGCGAAATTTGCCGAAAGTGGCAACCGTGACTTAGGATTTCAAGTGGTGTTTTCTTGTAAGTATTTTGAACAAACTTTCATTCCGTGTTACCCATTTGTTAAAAAAGGATATGAAATGAATAGCGGAAGTATCCTTGGCACATAAGAATAGGTGTAGATGGAATTGAAAAGTTTTGCGCATTCAGGGACATTCCTCGTCAGATTTTTAAGGAAAGGAAATAAGGAAAGGATAGATCACTTGCAAAAACGAATGGCACTCGTTCCCGGCATTTGACAAAAACCAGCCAGGGCAGTTAACCTTGAAGCCTATAAATGAGGTTGATAAAGGTCCATACTCGTCATCGTATTCAATGGGGTGAAATAAATGGTCAAGAGTTTTCTTAGGGCCCTTTAATAAGACGTGTAGAAATTTTCAGCTTACAACTTATTTGCGATCGATTTCGATCCCTGTGGGGATCATCATCTGGCAGGGCGTCAGTGTTGTTGGTAGGCGTAAACTACGTAGATATGCAGGAGAGGCAATAAAAATGTCGCTAAACAGCATCAAAGCGCGCGTGCACGAATGCACGTCTGCCATATACTCATACCGTCAACTACTGTCAAAATAATTCATTATTGATGTGTTTTTAGTTCTGTTACGGTATTATTCTATTGCATATAATAAAAGACAATGTCCAGAAGTTGCGTTTACCCTGCTAGAGCAGTAACAAACGTTGCATCTTTGTTATACGAGAAATGTCTACCCTCTAGTTTGAATGTATTCGAAATATTTGGCAATCCATTCTAATTTTTTTCCACTATAGCTTATTTTCTATTATTTGAGCATATCAATTAGAAGAGCCCCAATTAAATACGAATGTGCAGGTTTGTAATAAGGGTACAAATCATCAGTGATTAGTCAATTATGGATTAGTATTAATATTAAAATTAACCTTAAGAAATATTTGGTTTTTGGCACATAACGAAAATACTTTTATTAGTTTTTGTCTCATTATACCTACAGCTAATCACATTTTAATTTTATTTATACATATAGTAACTGTATTATAATATATAGGGTGTCTTAATGTATTCCCAGTGAGGAATCTGATTAAATTGATATTTTTGGATGTACGACAAAAGTTTTTTAATAAATTATACTATACGGTACAAAACCGTAATGCAACCATGTTTTTTTTTTTTAAACGAAAATCAGCACATGCACAGGCATGAATAAAATATAATTTAAAAACTCATAGTATTTAAGGAATAAATAACGTTTATGTCCTACATGATCATAAAGTGACATTTTACATCTTAGATACCGGGGAAAAAACGGGTTCTTAAATCCCGCGAGGGCCCGCGCGGGCATCAAGGGTTGACGTGGTTATATGTCAAAAGTATCCAAAATTTGTCAATTATTGGCGATTAAGGTTATAAGTTTGACAATTAATTGTCTGTACTGTCACTCGGCAATGTCAATTATTGCCGATTAAGGTTAAAAGTTTGACAACTAATTGTCTGTATTATTGTGACTGAACTCCGAATTGTTTGTATTGTTATTCAACTCCGTAGATACGCATGTCACTTGATAACGTCAAAATATTTATTTCGTATTATTCAAATGGAGAACAAAACCTTTGCAGGACATAAAATTTTGTATGCACCTCGGGCATTACTTGATGTTTACCTCGGGTCATAAACATCCGTGTAATGCCCTTGGTATGTACATAAATAACTATTCAATACATTTTAATTACGTTGACTTCGTAACTTGATTACACCAACACCTTGTATAAATACGTTGTTTAATTTGGGTTACCACATAGCCCAAATATTCAAAGATATAATAAAAAATGTACCAGTAGTAGAAATATTAAATGAGCACTATTTATCATTTGCTAGATTCGTACAAATGACCATTGTGGGGCGCCATGCCAATATTTTCTGAAAAAAAGATCAGTTATTTGCTTAAAGGGGCACATGCTGTGCGGCGCTGGGGACAGACAAATGCAGATACCTGCAGATTCTGCAAGGAAGCACCCGAAATTGCGGAGCACATACTATGTGAGTGCGTAGCGTTATAGCTTCAAACCTGTAAATATTAATGAAGTAAACCAAATATTCCTTTCCGTTAAATTCCCCTCATTATCACCAGAAAAAATAAATCTTTTTACCGTGAATAACACGTGGTGTAGCCAAGCTATCCCTGCGGGTATACAAAACCCCTTGGTTTCTGTATTTTACCAGTGAAATAGGTACTTATGTTACTGAAGGCTAAAATTAAAACAGCGGCAATTAATACATCCAAAATTAGAATAAAATATGGCGAAAAATAATAATTAGTATCCGAAAAGGCAGCAAGGTATTTTTTAGCTGACCGCATCTTAACATTGTTGTTGTTTTTTCAGAAAATTGATCGCCCACATAACGAAGCGTTAATTGGGATGGTGGAGTCTGAATAACGCTGGGAATTTACAATAAATTAGTAGCTCAGTTTTGTTCCACTTAAACGAAGCCATTTTTTAAACATAAATATATGACGAGGTCGTTCGTAACCTAGGTCAATAATGGTCGAAATTGGTCAATAATTATGGTCATTACATTATTAACTTAGTAGGATAGTACTCCGTGATGTATGACGGGATATGTAATTGAATAGCCACTGAACATTATTAATGCGATGTCGGCAGATTATGTTTTAGTGCCAAATAGCGATCTAATGGACAAAGTTGGTATCTTATGCGATAAGCTAAGAGTTGAGGCGATTGGGGTAAAGGCAAACATCAATTGGGACGATATTGTGGCGCCTTCACCTTTTTGCAAAAAGTCATAGGGGAAATAAATGAAAAATAAATAAATAATTGTCATGGAAAATGAAAAGAGTTTTATTGGAGCTTGACTGGGTTCTTCACTACATATTTACACAACGTAATTATTTATTAATGAAAGAGGAACCTTTGGACGCGTCGATTTTTAATAATAAAAGATCAAATTTTATATCAAATTCAATGACGGACAGAATTTTTGGATTACTCAGCAGCTTTTTTATGACAACCCCAAACTTTTCCTTAAACATTCCATCGCTCAAATATATTTTTATATAGTAATAATAATAATACTATCTAGCCAGGATTTGACAGATCGTTTCATTCTAATGACAGTAGGTACTGTCAAACGCTGATGGTTGTGACAATACCTTCTGTCAATAGAATCAAAATATCTGTCAAATTCTGGCTAACTAGTTTTATTTTAATGCAGACACGACCGATCTCCATTTAAATAATCTCATACAGCTAAATTATTAATTTTATATATAAAATGATAAAGTCATGTGCCTAGCCACATCAGATTTTTTTATTTGATTTCTTTTTAGATACCTAGCTAATTTTATTTTGAGTAATAAAGTTTCATAAGGACTTGTTTTGAACTCCTTAAAAAGTTACAGCCAATATTAACAAAATAAAAAAACACAACGCATAACATACCCATTATAATTAGTTTAAGTTTAATATGGATTTTTTTAATTCTTTATTTTTTTTCATTTACCTATAGTTTTGTTACTTATTAATTAGATCTTCCTTTTTTATTTTTTAGCATTCTTTATTTTTGTTTTAGATTTCAAAGAGATGTTACTTTTACTTTTTTTTACTTCAGGAATTTCCTCTTTAGAATACTAGGAAGTTCATTGAAATAACCATTAAATAAGACTTTTTTTTGCACGTGTTGTTTCAGTCAAATAATCATTTGACCAATAATGATTGTTATAGTGACCCCTTTATGAACTATTAGCAGAAAGAAGTGATATTTCATGTAATACAGCAAACAATGATAGATATAGAGATAGACATTTATGATTTTAGATAATATGAATATTAAGAATAAAGTTTACTGATTGTAGAAGTTAAAAACGTGTACCTCACCACAATAATGTACAATGTATATGTATGTCTGTTGCGTTCAGAACAACAAGCAAACAATTTCAAAGTAACGCCACTTAATCTAAGATATCAAATTCGACCTCACTGTCTATCAGATCAACTCCGTACAGATCATCGATTTCTTCCGCATGTCGGACACACTGCTCAGTATCCGGTGTCATGTTCATCGACAGGCGTTTCCGTTTGCCCTTCTTGTCGGGTCGTTGATTTTATTTAGTTGGTGTGAGACTGTTCAACGTGATCAGCGCCAACGCCGATATGCATATTTTCCTGCCTCTATACTCCGTATAAATTATTATATAATCACTTGGGCACTGGCAGGAACTGCAGATAGGGTCCTGTGAAATATAATCGAAGTGGAAAAACGGTCGCAGTGCTTGTAAACTACTGCTGAGGACAATAGAGTGGTACATTCTTTGTATAGCGAAATGTCTGCACAGGGTGGGAATTATATAAAGTTTATTTTGAAACTGTTGTCTCTGTGGAGAGACAAAAACAACATTTTCAAAGGTTTCATTGTGTATGGGTGATTGCTATAAATAGATTGATGGTGATTAAGTTTGTTTATATTTTATTTTTATAGCTTTCCGGAGCATGTAAACAAAACTTATGTCGAACGAAAAGTTTGACATTGTTTTAGTATAATGAGTTTCAGATTGCATAATCTGTGGACTTTCTTTTGTATAGGGATCAGTAGAGAAACATATAGCTAAGGTTACTAACATTTGTTCAATTGTTTCGGAAGTTGAAACTAATAAAGGTGCGAAAATTGAATTTGAGAGCCATAAATTTATAGTTTTGGTTATTTCTGTTTTCTAACCCTCGATTTCACCAACAAGAGATACATAACTACCGGTTGAATAACCATGTCGCTAGTATTGCACGTGATGACGGTTGATTTTAACGACAAAAGTTGTAAACGTCAAAAGAAAGCAAGCTTACAGTGATATATTTCAGTGTTATTCTTCGAAATAAAATAGATAACAAATGGATTGATAGGCTGCACTTGAGGTCCCATAATTTAAATGTCTTCCTCATGTGAGGTGATTTGAGTCAATGGTCGGGTTCCTCCACCTGTTTTGTATACTATACTTCTGCTTAAACATTAAAAGTTTATAATATTATATTATTTGACGAGCACATAATTAAGGATATAGATTTATAACCGTTATGTGCGAGTCAAATACGACGTTTTATGTACGACTCATAAATTCGATTTTAAGCAAAATATTTTAAATATACTTGTCAATGATGGCGAGGCGAACTGTCACATAACTGTCATCCACGTAGGTTTTGACAGACTTTGACACTAGCGCTGTATAATGATGACAGTTCGTTCAAATAATGAGGTCATTATTTGAACGAACTGTCATTATTATACAGAGCTAGTGTCATTATAATCATTGGCGCGAATAATGATGGGGAGTATATAGTCATAGATACGTATGCAATGAACTTATTATATGTGATAGTTGGTGAAGGGTTATTCAATTAAACCAATGTTATCGTTTTCTGTTGTTTATTTTCTAGACAACGAGAACATTGGTTTAATTGAATAACCCTTCACCAACTATAATTGAAATTCTCGTTACTATGGAAGAATTTATCGAACATATATTATATGCGAGTCGTAGATAAAATATTTAAATTCAATTTTGTAGGTCTTTATTGCCTTTGTTGTCTCATAAAGGCCCTTAAACTGCACACAGGTGTAGTCCTTCGTCTTCGCCGATTAATTAAATTCTGTTATTGATGAACAGGAAAATTTCTTTCGCGTGCTAGTTCTTTGCACTCATGAGATTGTTCGTCAAAATATGTCAAAATATTTACAGGCGTATTACAGGCGCTTACTGACGTATACAAACTGGGTGGATGCTGTTTGATTTAAAATGTGTGACAGAAGATTGCCAAAAATCCCCATAACGACAGAACAACCGATTAAAATTAGTATAGTCACATTTAAAACTCGGTTGTATATGACTAATTTATTATTTATTATTATATTGAACCAAAAAATATCGATATATCGATATAATCATTTCTTATTGGTGAAATCTGAAGTAAGTCAAACATATTACTAATAAGCTATATATTTCCGAATAGTCAACGGTTACTGATTTATCAAAGAATTTATTTATTAATAAAATTCCATTTATTATCAACATTAATAAATAATTACATTTAACGTTTAAAATGTAAGTAATTAATTTACATATAAAATAAATATAAAAACTACATATATAAAAGTTCGTGCTCTATACCAAAGATATGTAACAATGGTCGACAAGGTTTTAGTAACTTTAATAACAAACTAGTTTTTGATATCTATGCAAAAGAGAATATTATCTAGACTTATTTTTCTTATATCATTTATGATACTGGGTGAAATTTTTAAGTATCTAAGCACAACATGAATGAAAATTTGTGTAGCTACATTTAGTTATGAATAAAAAATTAAAAACGATATCTTAACATTTCAGTTTTCTACGGATATCTTCAAAAGGAAAAACGATAGCTTAAATTTCTTTTCATATAATTGATCAACACAAAAATACGAATCTTTGCCAAATTTAAACATGGGCTCTATCGCGACTAATAAGCGAGATTCTCATGGTGAGCCTGGAAATTGAATCACCCGGTATATGTAGTATGATAAAGACATGTGCCTGGCTACATCAGATTATTTTAAAATATTGTTTGTATCAAAATTACATCGCGCCGTTACAAAACATTGGGGTTATGTATTTTCAAACTGCGGCAACTAAACAATAATAATAACAATAATAATAATATTAATAATAATAATATCACAACCAATCTCCTTGATGCGTTTCATTACTTTTCAAAATCGATTAGTGTAATTTTTGTATTTATATGTTGTATCTAAATTCTAGGTTTAATATATTTAATGAGATATATCAGAAAATTCCAATAAATATTATTAACTAATAATTATAAATACAATCAATTCCGATAATCTCTGTGTAATTCGATAAAATACGATGGTCCAAAATCAAAACAAAGAATTTCCAGCAAATACCACGAACAATTCCTAGCTACGTTCAACATAAACCAGTTTTTTTCAGAGTGGGGGAAACATACCACAACACAACGCGCAACCTTGCAAAAAATGGTTTAGTGGTGCGTGATCTTGATTTTCGTCTAGTTTAAATTTGGCCTAATACGCGTGATTTTGAAACTATTTGACCTGTAGATACGGTAAACCGTATGTAAGTGAATATATTGATAACCTGAGGTAATTATGCGTCATATAGAAGTACATTTTTGCTGAGTTTTCCTGTTGACGGCAGGCGTACGGGCGTGAAACTTGTTTTGCGTGGTATGTGCGTGATCACGTGACTGGCGTGTGTTGTTCCAACAGTAAAGACGTTTACTTCATATTTTGACGTTTGATTCGAGTGATTCGGATAAAATTTGTATTTGTTCGTACGGTTCGTGAGTTTTGTGAAATTGTGATGGAAACTATTGTTTTATTATATGACGATGTACCAATAATTATGTTATGTCAAGCAACACGCATCGTCGACATTGGTAAGTGATTTTCTATGATTCTTAATTGTAGGTATACGTTAGTGACACATTTTTATTAGCCTTGAATCTGAAATTGACGATTAAAAAGCTGAAGTATTAAAGAATTAGAAATATATTGGTTAAAACTGTTGAGGGTCATGCTCATTCAGTACAAAACATTCAATCAGCTGATCCATTCGTTGTGCTATTATACTGACTTATACCTAGAACAGCGTTTTGCAACCGGGGGTCTGCGGAACCCTGGGGTTCCGCGAGATGTCGTCAGGGGTTCCGCGGAAAAATAGTAACAAATACCGGTGGCGGTCGCTGGTTCATTATTCAGTGTTATTTTTATGTATTATTTTAGCATGGGCTTATTATTTTAAATATTGGATTAATAATCAATGTCAATCCATGAATAATTTTGATTTTAGCCCTTCTAAGCTAATAAACCACTGTTATTTCGATATTGCATCCAACAGGCATTCTAGATTACTCATTAACTTCAGTTGACAATAGGTTTGTTCGAGCAGTCGCAAAACCAATTTACAAACAGTGCTTTTGTGATGACCCACATATGTTGCTATGATAACTGCATTATAAACAACAATGACACGTTATCTGGTTTGTCATAAAAGCACTGTTTGTAAGCTGGTTTTGCCACTGCTTGAACAAGCCTAATATTACTTACAATTATCTGTTACATATAATCAAAATAACTTCTAGCAAACAACTAACATCTGGCAGAGTTATTGGTCAAATTCTAACGTTATTTGATTTCAATATTATTGGCTTTCCAAATGTGTGACAAAATAATCCTATAATTCTAATCTGCTGCTCATAATGGTACTTTAGGAGAAGAACGGATTTGTAGGTGGTGGATTTCAATATGATCTTAAATTCCGGGTAAGATAACTAGCTTGAGCTTCTAGCTGAGCTTCTATGACGAAAATTATGTCGGTCCCATTCGTAGAAAATTAATAAATATACAGAGTGGTTTGCTATCCTAGACCAAAATTTATGCAGACAGGAAACTAAAGTGTAATTTCAAATTTCGTGGTCCTACATTTAATTAAACAAAAAATAATTAAATTAAATTGAATTAAAAACTAATTTTTACAATCAAACAAATTTAAAGGTTCTTCACATATTTTTATTTATAATTTGGGTTTTAATCAAGATTTTGCATTTAATTTTCACCTCGAGTTATACTTGTATCATGAATAAAATAAATGTCAAAAATGATCCTTTATTGACGAAAGTATCTAGTTATTCTTTTTCAGAATAACCTTGTATCAGATCAGTTTTCAACATTGTGTATGTATGAGCAAGCTTTTTCTTATTTAACAAACTCTAAGAGAAAATATAGAGATCATCTAATTATTGCTGTGACTTAAATGTTTCATAAGGACTCATTTACTTTTCAATACCTTAAAAATAACAAAATATTAATAAAACAGTTTTTTAAGTGGCTCTGAGCAACTTCTTAGGGAATACTAACTTGTTATCAATGGATTTATACGAAACTTTTTACTCAGAATAAATGTTTCTTAATTTTTGTATTTTGACCAATGATTTTAAAATTTTTTTTTATTAATTTTCTTATTAAATTATTTGTTTTTGAGGGTACTTTTTGTATTCTTCATTTTCGCATTTTCTTTTTCCTCTCTTTGGCAATAGTTAAAGGAACTAAAAAGAACAAATAATTGTATACCTTCATTGTTAAATATGAAATAATACCCAATAAATTTAATTTAAGATTTAGTTTTTTTTTATTATCGTAATTCATTTACGATTTACGCTTAAATGCGACAGCCTGTATAAATGAAAATGATTTTACGTCATAGATTATTATTATTATAGAAACTAGTGAGCCAAACAACTTATGTCTTAAACATTTTTTTCTTTGTCTAACGATTTAGTAGCTATAGACCGCCGGGATACTAATAACTCGCCCCGTATGAAAGAAGGTTATGCTACATTTTTTGTAAAAGTTATAAACATTTTTCCTTTTATACCCACTGTAATTCGTTCCTGTACCTCTATGGCTTTGAGTTCAATTTGTAGGTAATTAATTCGCAATATTTTAGAGAAAGACTCATTAAAAACGGAGTAGTTCCAACTAATTCCGAGCTACAAATCCGAAGGTAACAATCCCCAAAAAACTTCAACATTCAATAATTTAACACTGGTCCCCAATAGCATTTATATTGAAGTTGGAAAGAGTATTTATCCACGTGGTCTGCCACATAAAGCGGCAGGTGACACCGGCATCACCTGAAAGATGCATTTTCCTGCAGTTGTTGCTACATCACTCAGAACGCCAATTTAAGATTCCCGACTCATCGATCTAAAAAATTTAGTAATGTTGATGCCGGAATCCAGATTATTGTATTAGTTTTAAATATATCTCTTATATTCGAATAATATTTGCTCTACTTAGATAAATCATCATTTCAAATCATCAGAATCCGGGTTGATAGGTTTTAGAATTTTCTGGGTCAAGATTATTATGTACTGACAATATAAGCAATATAAGCATGAACAATATAAGCATAATTGCCTTGAATTCTTGGCATTTCTCTACTATATACACTTCTTTGTCTTCTCCGTGATGAGGTAGAAATATGTTTTCTAAATGCTCAGAAAATCTTTGGACTCTTTGTTCGTTATTCCTGGTCCAGCTTCGATCAGCTTTTCTGTTCGGTTTAATCTTAATTATTGGTCTTTCGATCTTTTTGATAGCTTTCTGGAGCAAAATTATGAAAATTATAATTATTTGCAGCCACTGGTGACATTTACACCAAACTGTCATCCGTCTAAATTTATGAATACCATTTGATAAGAAATGTAATGTAGTGTATTAAGTTGTAGATTTGATCGCATTTACTCGCACATAATGGCTATAATTCAATATTTATTTTTCCTAACAATTCTAACTAAGATTATGACTTATTGTGTTATCAAGATATACATATGCTTGAATTAAATATTAGTTTATATTTAGTCTCTTAACCTAGTTTATGAAATACAATTAAACCCTAAAATCTGAATAGAATTACATAATTTAGGTGGAAAGCATTGACATTTTGGGGAGAGCGTAATTTAATATTCGCAACGGGATACGTACTGACGCAGTGGTACATCTTGCGTTCGAAGATCGTTACGCAAGAAATTGGAAGCTGATGTACTATGCCGCCGTTGATTTTGGTCTAAATTTAGATGAAAATGCACGAAGTAGCTGCTATGCCATCTTTTAGCATTGAGTACTGATATTAGCAATGTCACTTCGCTAGGACTTTTAGTAGAAACAATTAAACAATTCAAGGAAGTACGTTAATATGAGTTTGACAATATTTATATTGGACTTTCTTAATATCTTTATGTTATTGTGTGCTTTGAAAATCTGTTGGATAAATTTATTAGTAAGTTCTAGAGCTTTCAGATATATAATATAATATATTTTTTTATTTTAGGTTTTAGGTACCCACATTTTCAAAATTGATGGGCAACACTTTTTTTATTATAGTAATTAGAATTACAATTTATTACAATTAAAAAGTTGTTAAAAGTGTTCCAAATAGACCTTACTATTATCGATAATGGATTTACATTTGACATAAGTTAATTGCATGAACTTTACCACACTATTTCCAATATAGTTTGCGGTTTTATTATTGTTGAGTTTTCAAAGTAACAAAATTATAGATTACAAAAACATCGGTATTTTAAACTTTAACTTTCAAGTTTTATATTTTTTCTGCAGGACCATTTCAATGTAGTCCTTTACCTACATACTTACTTCCTGTGATATTTGAATCGATGAATACACAAATCGATAATAATAGTTATTTATTATACAAGGAAAAAGTATTAGATTTTAGCTCGAGGTCGTGTTGTCTCCCGACGCGAAGCGGAGGGAGACAAAAACCGAGAGCTTAAAGTACTCACTTTTTTTCCATGTGAAAAAAGTTATTTCATAAAAAGTGACATTTTATTACATGTCAACAGAGATCAACTGTCAAACTTTTTTCCCGTCACAGAAAAATAGTTATTTAATAATATAAACAATAATTTTACTTTGCTTTACTATAATAAACTTACACACCACAGTTAGTAACTTAATAGAATACAAAAATCAATTAATTACGACCCAGATTTAAGAGCATTTCACTTCATGTAGTTCATTTGCCGAACATACAATAATTTTACCTACGTGACTATGAGTTATTTCCGTTAGATGTACTGTTGGAAAAAAATCATACCAGAAACAGTTTTCACGTGTCTGATTTTAACTAAAACGTGTTATTTTTTTTCATTTATCTATTAAATTGAATTTGTTTTCGATTTTCGGCCCCTTCTGGCGGTAGTATGTTTTCACCAATCCCAAATTTCACCAGGTGTTAATTATGGCTATAGAAGAACAAATTGTACAATAGAAAAAAAGTTATACGTTATTATATTTTTAGTTATATTTTTCATCAAATATAAAAAATTAAATTAAATTCTGGGTTTGTTTATTCTATTCCGTGTTTCTTGTTGTAATTTATTGTGTATTTGGCCAGACTGGTAATTATTTAAAAACTACAATTTCGTTACATAAGTCAGACATAAAAACTAGTTAATAATGGTGTGCATTAGCACAACATGGTTTTTAGGAAAACCATAGATTCGATTTTGATAATATAAAAATTTTGGGTGTATGTAAAAATCAACGAAATAGAAACTTTTTGGAAATGCTGTTTATTAATAATAATAGTTATTATTATTATTATTTATTGGCCAAATAAGCAAGTAATATAGACAGACATAATATAATATGATATTAATGAATTAAATACTTGTAATTTTAAAACTGGCATATAAAACGTAAGAACCTATAATTTATAAAAATTTATTAATGTTAGTGAAATCTTGTAAGGGTCGACATAATGTTTGGTTAATTTATTTTGTCACGGATATTATGTTAGATATCATATTTTACCCACGACTCACATATAATAAGTTCATTGCATACGTATCTATAATCCCCATAGTTATGCGCGCCAATGATTATAATGACACTAGCGTTGTATAATAATGACCTCAGTATTTGAACGAACTGTCATCATTATACAACGCTAGTGTCAAAGTCTGTCAAAACTTACGTGGATGACAGTTATTTGACAGTTCGCCATATTTTGCATAAAATTGAATGATGAGTCGTAGATAAAACGTCGTATTTGACTCGCACATAGCGGATATAAATCGCTCGCATGATTACACGCTCGCCTACGGCTCGCGTGTAAACTTCATGCTCGTGATTTATATCCTTAATTATGTGCTCGTCAAACAATATACTATTACGTTGTTATGACGTATTTTGTTTGACGTTTGTCAAAAGTTCAAAAAGTTTGTATTGTAGTTTATACTTTTTTTTAGTAAGTATTTATTAAATTGTTATATTATTTATATAAAACATAGCTAATTACTGTAGATTTCTTGTGAAAGCGTTTGATAAAGGCGAAATATTGAAAATTAAAGAAACTAAAAACTTAAATAGGTTGGTATTTGTTGCCGATCCACAAGTGTTTGATTAGAGACTATTATAATAACACGGAAAATGAAAATTTCAAAAATGTGTTTTCTCTATATAAATAACTATTGCACATAATACGTATTTGCACATGGTATACCGTGTCCGGCACAAACCTGGAGACAAATTGAAAAAAAAAAGTAAATTTTTCAGAAAAATTTATTCTTCCTTAAACCTTCTGAATTGGCGTTAACTTATAATGCAAATATTAGAATGTAATTATTCGTTTGCATGTACAGTGGGGTGGTTTAAAAAAACGAACTTTTCGCTGTAGGGCAACGATCCCTGCCAATTGGTTCCACTTCCTAAAAAAAATGCCTCAAGTTTAGAAAAATCGGTTAACGTTAACACGTACCACCGACCACCTCAAGTCTCCCATTTTAAAATACATTGGAATAATGCACTATTTTTTCCTTTTTTTATCACATCACGTATTTAGAAGAAAACTTCCGGGAAATTATCAGAAATTGTCCATAACTCCCCAAGGAACAACACCCGGTATATGCAAGCAGATAATTACATTATAATATTTGCATTTTAGGTTTATCACAGTACAAAAACGTTTTACTGAAATAACATTTGCTGAAAAATTGATAATAAAATGTTTTTCATTTGTATCCAGGTTAGTCTCGGACACTGTATATCTAGTAACATAAATGTACATTTTTGGAAGTCGATGCGATTTAGTTTCTATTGATTTAATTATCACCAGCAATACTGCCGCCCAAAAGTTAAAAGCCGTGTATATATAAAAAATTCAGTGTACATTTACCAAATTAAATGTTTTCACATTTTAATGTTACTACGTAAAAAAAACTTCAAACTGTCACTGTCTGCTATGCTCACAAGGACAACCAGGAGGCGTGAAAATTAATATATATGTACTGTCACTGTTCGTCAAATCTATACAGTTCCAACAGCAATATTTAAAATCCACCTCCTATAATCAAGATCAGACGACGATACGAGAATATTTCTAAAAATACCCAACAAATTTCCATTAATGCTCAAGTACATAATCGAAGTCTAATAGAAAGCCATAAAACACGAAACTAATCACCTTCACTCAACTCTTCATTACACAAATTCAACTGGCTATAAGCAATTCTAATAGTGTCCATCAAAACATCAATTTACCACGGCAAAGCATCCTACGGCGTAAATTAAAACAAATACGACAAATACGAACGGACGGAAGTTTTAAGTCCTTGACAATCCACCTTGACCTGAAAACTTCTACAATTCCAGAGTGCAATTTTACATAGCGGACGGCCGGTTCTAAACGCCGTTTGAGATGAGACAATCGAGCGACGTTCTCGGTGCACTTCGAAAGTCTATTATCTCTGAACAATTCCCCCTGGATATGTCTCGTATCCTTCGGGCGGTTCGCTTCCACTTGTATCAACAACTCGGATGATACCTCACCTTGAGAATGCAACGACACATAGGAAATTTTCCAACTCAAACGGTGTTCCATTTCGATTACTGTCAAATTGAATAGTTTTAAGTCTGTTCTCCGGCGACTCCGCCAATATGATACACATGATTAATCTCGTGTATTTGAAGAACTCTTGTCATAGTGTCGTTAGTTTACCTGTTTTTAATTGCTTCTTAAAAGGAATCGTATATAAAACGATAGTGTTGTAGATAAGAGCTTGATGTCTTGATGTAACTATGTAAAATGTAAGATGTAAAATATATATCAGAAAAAGGTCGTCATTTTTGTCACACAACGATGACGACCAAAATTATCTATCGTCTTTTGTTATAACCCAAAATTAAATTGATTTGATACTCGTTGACTTTGCTAAATTAGACGAAATATATTTGCACTTTCTTGATGCATTAAAAGAGGAATTTAGTAGAATTTGCAGATTTTGGATGTTTCTGATAGTTTCGAATTGTAAATTTTATTTAGAAAATGGTTTAATTTTATAATTATCATTAAATGAGATGCCGCCTTTACTATTTTAAGTGAATTAAATCAAATATTTTTACACCATAGCATTGTTTTGATGATAATGCCCTATTATTTTTAATAATTACCAATCGTCGTAACTGAGATACCGAATTCCTATTTAATATTTGATGATTTGATTTTTTATAAGATATACAAAATACAAAAAAAGGCACATATAATATGAATATGTATTTTATGGCATATTTATATTCTTAAGTTCTGACAAATTGGTTGAAATGACCGAAGGATGGATACAAATTGTACAAATAGACTGATAAAGACTGATATTTAAAACTTTTAAATCCCTATTATTTTTAATTACCGATGTGGCATTTCACTGACTCATCTTAATAGAGATACCAAATTCCAATTTGATATTTGAGGATGCATTTAAATTTAACAAACTTTTCCCTAAGACAATATTAGAGCCAAATCGGTATGTTCTTTTTTTAAATGATGGAAGGAAATAACTTATTATTCATTAAAAAGGTAAATAAAACATTTAATTTTCACTGGAGTCGGTTTGCGCCATAGTGAGTCGATCGATAAACACAATTCGTAATTCTGGATTCTGTATTCTTTAAATGTTTTCAATCAAAATACGTAATGAAAGAATTATTTACGTTTGAACATTTTACTCCTGGATGTCTTAATTAAAATTATGTGGTTCAGTACCCTCGCCACGGTTCATTACCCATCTGGGTGATTTTTCTCAATTATACTGTAACAAAAAATAAGTGTAATAATAATGTGGTCTGTCTAACTCCATTCGGCATGATATCTATGATAGACCAGTATTTAGTTTTGTAATAACTTGGTGTGTTTAAGCATATTTGGCTAGAAGTATTTAGCACACCATCTTGAGGTAGCAAAATGCAACAAACAAATACGCCACTTACTTCCGTAAACTA
The DNA here is from genome assembly GCA_964023965.1 of Melinopterus prodromus. Lineage (NCBI taxonomy): Eukaryota > Metazoa > Arthropoda > Insecta > Coleoptera > Scarabaeidae > Melinopterus > Melinopterus prodromus. The sequence continues at coordinate 11,823,214 of OZ030390.1, read as the reverse complement.
GACTGTAGAATTTTTCTAAATAAGGTATGAGTCTTGTCAAATCCAAAAACGGCCGGAAAAAATGGTAGACCCATGTTTTTCATCAAAAGTTTGATCGTTTACAAATTTATCAAAAAAAATTACGATTTGTCTCTCAGAATTATAATTGAAAGGAAGAATTATTTGTTTCTCTTATTATGTATAAATATATGTTCTGAAGGGGTCGATATACGAAATGTAAGTCACTAATCAGCAAAATTAAACATAGTTTAGGTCGAAATTGCGTAATTGAACATTAGTTTAATTAGTGATTTTGTCGCGCGATCTGGGGCTATTAATAAAATTACACAGAAAATAAATCTTGGTTGTTATTAATTTTTTGGTTTTGCCATTTTGCCACCGTAAGTAAAAAGCAGGCAACTCTGCCCCAATTGATACTTAAATTTCACAGAATCAGTTCAAATCAACGAATCAAAGATTGTTCGTAAAATTATAAGGTAAACGCTCCAAATTTATACAGGTTAACGATGTTTGTTACATTTGTAACTGTAGAATTTATATTTGTGTAGTGATAATGATTATGTCAACATTTTTTAAACAAATATTTCGTTGTAAATGTAAATTTTTAATAAATAAAAATTACAGCCACAGGATTTGAACCAGGGACCTTTGCATAAAAAAAAGAAACGCAAAGGGCTCTGGTTCAAATCCACGTTGTGGCTATAATTTTCAAAGTTCAAAACAGTTAAGTTGAATTTAATACTAAAAATAAAATAAAGAAGTTTAAGTTTTATTTTACCACAATCAATTCATATACCATGATAAACGGTTTAAATAATAAAATCCGTTAATTTTTTACATAATTTCTCAAAGCAGAAAATCGAGCAAGTAAAAACTGTTTTTAATATCTTTTTGGTATAATTTGAATCTAAAAACAGAAACTTTGAGAAAACAATGAATTTTTTGATTTTTTGCAACTTGTTGAGAACACCGCTGATAACTAGTAAATTTCTTTTAAACGTGAGAATTTGTACTCTGATGTCAATGACAGCGGTGGATTTATTGTAGGAAAACCAAATAAAACGTTTTTTTTTTACGTTTTCATTGTATTACTAAATTATACTTATTTTCGATTTTAAGCCCTTTTGGGCACATGTTATTATGTATTCATATATATGATCTTCACAGGCATTAAGTATGGATATAAAGGAACAACTGGTCCTGACGAAAATATTAGAAGTGGAAATTTAATTACCACCCTAATGTAGGGTTTAAATCGTTTATACTAGTTATTAGAATTACCTAATATTTAGAGAATGGTAGGTCTTTTTATTCAAAAAAATCTTCAGTAATCTGTTTGAAAATAACTGAAAACTGCAACACGATGGAGATAGGTACTCGAAGACTACGTTTCACGTGTTGTGAAACGATTGTGGGCATTTGTTTTGCCTTTAGATCGTCTGCTCGAACATTTGTCTATCCCTGCTCCTTCCGTCCTCGGCTTCCTCGGAGGGATCCTCCGCCGTTCCCGTCAACTGCAGACGGACGGAGCACGGTCCAAGCCACGATTTTATTGTCCACTTGTAGTCACATTGTACTGCAAATAGATTATTTAACATGCTTTTTTATTGCCATCAACTGTAGCTATACGTAACCGATCAGGTGTTTTGTTCGGAGTTTAACGTATGTGTGTGAAATGCAGGAAGACTACGAAATTTTAAAAAAAGATTTTGAAAAATTTTTTTTAGGAAAAAAAAATTTATTATTTAAATTTTTTAAATTCGTTTGAAGTTTGTGTATATTCTAAATAGAAGAATGCATTTAAACGATTGGTGCTACCTGTAAATTTTATTTTTTTATCTTACATTACATGTAACATTATTAACCTATCTTCAGACAAACTATGGAACTTTTGTGAAAGAAACTGTGCCCTACCAATTACAGGAAATCAATAAATCAATATACAAAGTGATTTACAGTTCTATTGTTAGTCACAATAAAATTGTAATAACCAAAAGCTTTCCTTTCGAAAGCCGGATTTGAGACATTGAAGAGAAATTCAATATTTAGTGACCCCATTACATAAAAATAATATAAATACGTGAACAAAACATTCAAAATTTATTTTGATCTTCTACTTAGAATTTATGGGTACATTTATGCTATCAACAAACATTAAAAGAAATCATCTGTTGTAGATGAAATTAGGGTTTAGAAATGACCAAGAAAGATATTTTAATCATGCACAACAAGTGAAATATTTCATATGGATAATAAAACCGTTATTTATTGTTCAAAGTTTATGAAATTTTAAGTGTAACTTCTTAGGTAAATAGCGAGTTGGGCTAGATGAAAAAATTTTTTTTTGGAAACATAAAAATGAATGTTACTTAAACGTCTTTGGCATTTTTTTAAATGTAAAACATCTAGCCCAACTCATGATACAAAAATAGATTAGATTTTTAAGTATAATTTTAGCCCAAACATTATAATTACGATAATAAAGCGTAATTGCCAGAAATGTACTTATTTGCCCATATTACTGCTGCTCGGTGTAGACATTGAAAACTACTCTAAGTCCATATAAAACTTTTTACTCAGAATTAATGTTACCTAGTTTGTTTAATTACATTTTGTTATCGTAAAAGGTATGGTTTGTGTTCTTTGTTTTTAATAAAATTATAAACCCCTAACCACAACAAGTATTTTAGAAACCTAAATACGTATTTCAGCAACTATGTTGCCATCTTCAGTAGAACCTAAAAAAGAAAAAGAGAGATTAGCACTTCATAGTATCTTTACAGGATATTCTCCAAGCAAATCACTAGTGGAAGTGGACTTCCACTAGTGACTTCAAAGTGACACAAAGTGACTTCCACTAGTGATTTGCCTGGAGAATATCCTGTAAAGATACTATGAAGTGCTAATCTCTCTTTTTCTTTTTTAGGTTCTACTGAAGATGGCAACATAGTTGCTGAAATACGTATTTAGGTTTCTAAAATACTTGTTGTGGTTAGGGGTTTATAATTTTATTATTAAGTTCGCCACAGTCTCCAAAATATTGTTATTCTTTGTTTTTGTATTGTCTGATATACAGGGTGTTTCAGAAATAACGGCTAACCTTGAAGGAGCATATTCACCAAGGACAGAGAAGCAATTTTGGTCAAATAACCTATAGTCTATTTCAAAGTTTTCAGTACTAACAAAATTGTATTGAAGAATTCGTCTAAGGCCGGCCCTGGAAATAGCCGAACGCGCATGACCCGTCTACGGTTACAAAAGTCCGTACAAACAATTAAAAATAGAGAGATTAGTACGTACCTAATCCAGAAATGTGGTGCGGATTTACAAACATTGTGATTATTAAGCGTTATCGTCGAAAAAGACAAACCGATTTAACACAGCAACTACGCGTCTCGACCGATCAATGTTATGTCGCATTCTAGCCATAGAATTGCTATTCATCCGTCTCTGGTACTACACAATCACTACACAACTACACCGACATTAAGATTCCACAATCCAAATGATTTTTATTGTTGATAAACCAACTAACAGCTGATCGACCGTGACCAGGCTTGTGTGCGTTCATATCAACCTGGCGAATGTAGGTCATTGTCACGCTCAGCGAGAAGTGGTGGTAGTCGATATGTTCTCGGCGACGTTGATTTGTCACCAGTTGCAACACAACTGTAGTGGAGTGTCGTCGATTGTCTTCCGCTGGTCAGGGACGGACTCCGTCTTTCTTCATTAATGTTCTCAATAATGCGTTAAGTTAGACCATACGTTATTTGACAAAATATGCTTATTACGTCCTTTGGCATATGCTCCTTCAAGGTTAGCCGTTATTTCTGAAACACCCTGTATATTGTCCTTTTCCATCTTCTTGTTTTAAATGGCTGTAATTTTTGACGGGATCGAAAATAAAACAAATTAGTTCATACACAGGAACTAGCAAAAATTCCGCCAAAGCATATTTAATAAATTCCAACAAAATTCTGTAATAGAACAAATTTCTTGGCAGGTGCTTACGTTTTTCTTTCTACTGCAAAATCACTGGTTTTTGATAGCATATTGATGTTTTTCTTACATTACATCTCCGTGATATTCAGATATTTCAGTGAAACTACAGCATTATCAGAGTTATCTTTACAGGAAAAGTGCGGCAATGTCATATTACCGCACTGGTTACTTGGTAGAGCAAAATTAGTTTAACAACGTTTTCTGTGGAACGGAATGTGGAATAAAAGTGCACTTTGTATAATATTTTCTGTAAGGGTTCCGCCGGGTTCCAACCCACTTTTAAGGGTTCCTCAAAGGTAAACATGTTGAGAAACGCAGATCTAAGGAGGTTGTGACTTATAATGTCATATTATCATCTGAAAATGTTTATTTCTAACACTGCTACTTGAATAAAAAAATGTAATTCCCGATTTTTGGTGTGAATGATTTTTTGATTTTTTAAATAATGTCATATTTCCTTAATTATTTATTTAGCGACTTTTTGATACGAAAATAAGGTGGAAAGTTTAAAACAATGACTTTAGATTGTTCTTTCAGAACCTACGCTTCTAGGCACAAAAACAGGCTCCTGACACTTTGATAAAATTTTATTAAATAACTTTTGTAAACTTTAAGCGATTTTAATGATTCTTTGCAGTTTGATTCTAAAGATCAACGTTCTCAAGAACTATGTCGCAAAGCCATAGGTACATAACAATTCCCAATATTTTTTTTAAAATTTTTCCCAATATATGGAAGTTGACAAATATACACAGTTACAGAAAAATATTTTTTGGCTTTTTATCAGAATTATCTTTTTAAATCTTTTAATATCATTTTACAAGAATTAAAAGATACATGCTCCTTGAAGAAAGGTAGTTTTTGTGGCTGTGGATTCAATTGGATTGATATTGGATTGAATATAATTTTTAGTTCCCAACCTTTCCAAATGACATTATTCTGTAATGATGAAAACAACATGCACTTTACTCTTATGTCAGATTCATATCTTCACCCTTGTATACTAAGAGCCCAGAAATTTTAAATATAATGCATTTATAACTTTATCATACGTAGTATGACAACTGACAACTTCATATTTAGAAGTTTCATGACCAAACTTAGAGCTGAAAAACATATTTATTATTATGAATTAGTTTACTCTTAGCATTTTTTAACGATTTCGCAAATGAGCCACCATTTCTGTAATTTCGTGACAATAGTTACATAATAAATTAAAGTAGAGGAAATCTGAATAAAATAAATATTTTTTGGCTTGGACAACGCATCCACTTTTATATTAAATACAAATTCTGAGGAATCGATTACACTATATTTTTAATTACCATTATTCTTTTCCAATTTCTTGACGTCATCGTGTTCGATCATCTTTCTCTAATAATACTGACTGAACTCGGACGCGACACAGAGACAGTAATAGAATTGAATCAACAAACTTTGCAGTTTAAAGGTCAGTATTGTGTTCTGTGCCTTTCGACGTCAGAATCTGGTACGATAAATTAATATGAATTTGCTTTATGAGATCGTCTGGAGATGAAGCAAGTTTTAATTGATCTCATAATAGATATTTGTTGTAATTTGATGAGACTCATTCATTCAAGCGAACGCTGCCAATGGGGATATTTTTTTTACGTGTACTGAAGAGTATGCAGTTTAAAATATACCTTCACTGACATATTGTTTTAAAAAAGCAAGTTAAATCATATATTGACAATATTTATATTGGATATTCTTCAACATTCCTAGTTTTAATCTTTTATGTAATCGTTCTGCCGTTTACAACAATTATAATTCCACGTTACGTATTATACCAGTCTCTTGGCATTTAAATTTGAATTTAGTCTGTTATTATGAAAGGTTTTCGGCTTATTTTGAGTTCGACGCCTTTCAAACTTGGTCGATACATTCGCAAGCTAAATTGCTATACAATACCCTAGGCATTAAGAAGCTAATTCATGCCGGTTCGGGCCAATTTAACAACCGAACTTTCCAGACACATTCAAAACATAGATTTACTGGAAATTATTCACACTTGATGTGTTTGACGGGTGTACTAAACGACACACAAAAAATGTTTTTCTTAGCTTTATGATTTATGCCTTAAATTCTAATGAATAAGCACGAAAAAAGATATTCGTTGTTGTCGAAACTGCGGGTCTGGAAAACTTCTGAGGAGTTCTAATGTGGTAACAAGAATTTATTACAGTATACTTCATTGTTATTTTAAATCGACTTGTTGTCAGTTCGACACGTACACAGTGAGTCCGTAAAGTAGAGAAATATAAGCAAATCTCTGAGACGAAGTTACGTATGCAGGTTGGTGTCTAATAAAATAAATTTTCCTAACTGTTGTTGACAATTGTTGACATTGCTTCAAAAGCCACACTAAATATAATAAGTTTTTAATAAGTAGAAGCTTAACCTAATTATTGATGTTGTACATGTTAGTAAACCGTGTTTTGTTATGTTTACTTCTCTTCTTCTTTAAAAGCAGGGAATTTGGTGTGGGTTTTGCTGCAATGTCAACAATTTTGTTAGGAACATTTATTTTATTAGACATCGACTTGCATTCATTTTATCTATAGATTGATAAAGTAATGTGCCTGGCCACATCAGATTTTTTTAAAGATGATCTTTTAGTTTTTGTCAACATTATTTTTTTATAATCTTATCTATTATTTTTTTTTTCTGAAAGGAATGTCAATTTCAACTGTATAACTATATATTTTACGATATCACCATTGATTCCTATCTTTCATTTAATTTCCTAGATGCAAATTGTCTACAAACAGTTTATAATTATTATCTTATACGTTTAGAAAATCTTTTAGGTACCTACTATTACATTTATTTATAGAATATTTATTAAACATGCAAAATAGAAGCAATATTGTTCTCCTAATTGCTATTTTATTACAGCTACAAAGGACACTTCTGCGTCTTTACTTCCGTATCTTCTTCGTCGCCAAACATATTTTTAATGTCGTGGAGCTGTGATACGACGTTCGCAATAGAACCCCTTCCACCCACCTGTCGGTTTCAGCTTCGTGTTACCATATTTTTAATGGTCAGACTCGTACGACGCATATTTGTAATTGTAGCTTTTGTTGATTGACTATGTAGGCGAAGCTTTTAATGCTTACAACCCCGGGCGCCCGCAGAGACGGGCAAGGGGCTGCAGTTGTACCCCCTTGCCTTTGCTATAAATGGGGAAAGATAAACACGAAAGAATTACATGGTGATTGATAATAATTAATGTTAAAAATTGAAACCCCACATACACACACAAAATAAATTTTAAGACAATTAAAAAGTACTTTGATTAATTAAAGGGTAATTGTTATACAAATCTTGTTTCATATATGAGTTATCTGAACTAACCAGAAAACTTTTTTTATTAATTGCGTAATTATCTTGTTAGTTGGTAGTAGTGTTGCCAGATCGACAGAACAAATATCCAACAATCTTTATAGTCAAATGTCTAAAGTTATTAAGTATTGATTTTTTTCAAATTACGTTGTATGTACATACTAGCTACTATTTACTTAATAAACTTGTGAATTTAGACATAAAATAATTTTACAGATATTCAGGTATCTGCTTAATTCGTTTAAAATGCAGTAATCGAAAACAAGTACTGGGACACTACTAGACTCAATTTGCAATTTTTGATGCAGAAATTGTAAATGTAGTATGATTTCGAGAAAATAAATGCGTTTTTCCCTTTTTTGATTTTTCCGTTCTTCGTTCCTACTAGTTTTCTAAAAAAAAATTGATATGGCCAATCACATGACTTTATCATACTATAAAGCAGTGTCAAACTGTGTTAACAATACTGTCAATAGAATCAAAATAATTGTCAAATCCTGGCTAACTAGTTTTAATGCAGACACGACCGATCTCGATCGAATAGAAAAAAATGTCTTTGACTTAAAATTTACAAAATTTCCTCTACTACAATTTATTAATTAACTATTTTGACGAAATTGCAGAAATGGCGGCACATTTGCAAAACCATTGAAAAATGCTAAGAGTAAACCTTCAGTTTCTTTGGACCATTTTAAATAAAACTTCTTTCAGCTCTAAGTATGGTCACGAAACTTCTAAATATGAAGTTTCGTCCCAATACCTTTAGTACTTTCTCCAGAATTTTCGTTTAAGAACGGGTACACATACACACACTCAATATTCTTACACACACCAACACAGACATTTTTTGTACCTTGGTCAAAAATGTTCAGGTGACCTAATAGGATTAATTTCTTCTAAAATCTCAAAATTTTCTTCGACACGATTACAACACTACAATACTTGCCTTCAGTTTCTACTGATCTACGGATATAACTCTGGGAACATGTAGGTGGTATCTACATCTAAAAGATTACCGGTGTTTCTTCTAAATACAATTTTATTATTTAAAGTTTTATATTGTTAACAATAAAACAAAAAAGAATACATATTTTGTTTGTGAGTTTTTCTTAATATTAAAATTCTGGCTTTATCCTGTTGACTTTTTCTCAAAAGCAAAACGGTTACTCCGGTAACCGGTTACTCTGCTTTTTGCTCTACTTTTATTCTTTTAACTATGGCTCATGCTTGCTTCTAAACATTTTACGTGAAATAAAATACATGTAATCGCTAATCAATAATAAATACAACTTTATTTCACTTTAACATTTATTGCAAATTTATAGAATTATATCATTATACTACAACTTCTGACATCTTACGGAGTTAGGAGTTACTATCATTTACATAATTTACTATACTCCACTACGTCACGTCAGCACGTGATCCGGGATCACGCGTTATTTGGTGGCAGCAGTGAGACCTTGCCAAAGGTAAAACAATTGCTGTCTGGCGCGACCCCTTACGGCGACTTGCTGTACTCTTTAATTAAGTGGGGTACTGTTACGCTTTATTATCGCTGCTATTAAATCAATTAACACCGGAATGGAACAGTCGAAACCGAAGATGAAAGCTTCAGAATCGTAGACCGATTTTAACGATATCCTGAAAAGTCGTTCAGGATACAAGCGTATCGGTACGTACGTTTGTTAAACGTGCAGGAAAACGTGATCAACCCGTGAATTTTAGCTTGTATTTTCCTTTTTCTTACTAGTTATTCTATAGTTCCAACGTCTTTGAAGTGTTTTTTTTTTTGGTGTTTTAGCTGTCATTGTTACTGAAGGTGTTTGAAGAATATACACAAAACAGGTCAAACGGGCAATAGGCTAGACGTGGTTATGATGTATAAGTTATGTAAATGAATAATGACGTAGATTGTCTGTCTGCTATTATTAGCTAAGAAGGAAAATGTGGGGCACATTGTAATATACAGGCGCATTATAAAATATCGTTGATATTATTGCAAATGATTCAGCAGCTAAAATGGTTAGAAATTTACTAAATCAATCAAATTAAATTAAGTGGCATGCTATAATTACCAACTGCAAGACAGCAACTAAGTTTGCTACTCAGACAAATACATGTTTTAGTTTATAATCTAATTTCGCTAATCTTGTGATAAAATACATGCTTGTAACTTTCATATATTTTTTTATTGAACCTGCTGGCTAATAATATTAACTTCTTTGAGTACTTAGCTTACTAAATGTAATATATTGTCGTTGTTATTTCGACTTTCTCTACTAACAACAACATTTTTCCTCAGAATGTAAAAAGAGCGACGCGGCTATATTAATTGTTGTCATATTAATTGTTATCATTAGTAGACAAGCATTTGAAATTCAAGCAACATTCAGTTACAAAACAAGCTTATTAATTTGTTTCAAAAACCAAAAAAAAACTCAGATCAAATCGAATTCAAAATTTTATTTGTTTGCAATTTGTCGCGTCCATAACCGTAATAATATGGGGCTTTTTGCCTTTTTTCGTTTAAAAAATCATAACTTTTAAACTAGTGATGATACCTAAAGAATTTAAATTGCATCTGGAAGTAAAGTATCTAAGCTTTAAAATGAATGGAAATTCAGGTTGCTGTAGCAACAGTGTGTTTTAAATTTAAGTGTCAACGTTGAGATATTTTTGAAAAAATGCAATCAATAAAATTTTTCAGTAAATACTGAAGCAAAGTACTGAAAGTTTGTTTATAAAGTAACTGATTTGAAATAGGACTTGTTTCAAGTTGTTTAAAATACGTTAAAATATGCATACCATTTTTTCATTTCTTTCCTATTTTAAGGTTTGCTAAACGCGTACGAATGTCGCGTCCGTTTCCCAGGATAAACCCATATAACAATATTTCAGTTAAACTTCAGTGTAGGTGCACCAATTGTTATTGACTAGGTAAAAATTTATTCATGTGAAATAATTTTCTATAATTTGTGGAACATGAACCAATATTTTAACCGACTCTACATCCTTAAGGGACATACACCTCATAGGCCTTCTTCGAAGTTGAATGAAAAGTGGAAAAAACATGGTTTCCAATGGTTTTTAGCAACTTTTTATTCTGAGCCTTTCAATTGTTTATTGAATTCTCATGTTAATGTCGACCTAGCGAACGATTTATTCTTTAATTTTTTAACTAGAAATTTTTTCAATAGACGTAGTTAATGTCCACTTTTTTCTAAAACCAACAATTTTTGTTGTAAAAGTACGGCGGTTTGAACTTAGCAATCTGTTTTATGGTTCAAGAAAAGCGTAATTTATTTACTTTTGATTATTACTGTAGTTTTAATGTGCAGGTTCCTTAAATATTAACGAAACAGCATTTTAAGCTCCTCTAACTTCTTGTTTTATTATGTTGTCTTTGTACCAGTTTCATAATTTTGTATTTAATTTGTAAAATTGGAATAGTTTCATATAGTTTCATAGTTTCATATTGGTATTTATTTTTTTATTATTTCCTTGTTTTCTTAATGTTTTAAACAATTGACCTTTTAAGAATATGAAAATTCTTCACGTCAACTTATTTTACTTTAATAAAATTCCGGTAAACAGCGAAACCAGTGGCAAAATTAAACGATGATCTACAAAAAAAGAACTTATTAATACCGAGTGATTATATTTTGAAAGTCAAAACCGCCCACGACGTTCTCATCTAGAGACCTAAAAATAGCGCAACTTTGGGACAATATTTCAATTGAATTGTAAGAGACATCAATGATTTTTCTTTTGCTATAAATTTAGGATTCTATAATGTTCAATATACAATTGTTTCGTAAAAAAATGTCAAACATAAAAACATTGTGAAACTAGATGAAATTTGTTGGATGCTAACCCAACCAATATTTGGTTACAAAAGTAAAAAATACAAGTTTGCTGCTGTTTGAATTAATGTTCAGTATCCCAAAGAGCTATTCCCTCTAAAAACGCAAAGCTTTCTATCACATAAAAATAAAAAATCAAGAAAAAATTCTTTGGTCAGTATTGCGTGAAAACCTTAAAAATAGAGTGTATTTTTACAAATATAAAATTCGAAAAATTCACGTCTTATTTCAAACAATTTCCACAAAACTTTTGAACAACTAGTAAAAAAAATCTATAAAGGGACAATATGAAATGAGCAAAAGCCTATAATAACCTAGTAGAGTGTGTTAACTGGGACACACAATTTTAGTCTCATGTAAATAACGGGAGCTGGTCAAAATAACAAATTAATTAATAATAATTCCCGATACAAATCGCATCTTTGTTCATTAATATGTAGGTACGTGTATTCACGTCAAACACGATGATAGTTTACGAAAACTTCTAACTAATTAGCAGATCTTTGACCGACGTCATTCGATTGAGTCTGATTGCGAGCTTATTTGTTGTGTGCTAAAGTTAGCAGGTTGGTAATTTCACACAGGGAGGGCCGATCTGACTGACGCATGACGTGAAGGCATGAACAGGAATAAGAACTCGAATGTACACACTTCGGGCAATCACGTTGCTGTTTAACACGTACTGAACACATAAACACGGCGATAAACGCTGTTTACTTGCGGCAAACAACGTTAAATTTAACGCGCGCGCTTTGTACTTAAATCTAATTAAATCTGTCGTGTTTGGTATAATAAGGGTAGTTAGGGGGTGATTAAATAGGTATGCTAATTTGGTAGATTGTTTTATTTTGTGTTTACGGTGGAGACTAGACAATAACAAACAAACGTGGAATTACATTATCAGTTAATGAAATTAGTAGTATCTATTTATAGTATTTTTTTCAGGATCTTTAGGATTTTATTAAAAAATCTTTCACATTTACTGTATACGTGAAAGTACATTAGTTAAAAAACGAGGAACTTTAAACGATGATGATTTGGATCGGAAGTTGAAATTTCTGGAAAGAATATGGTCTTACTTGTAAGCACAGTGTGCGAATTTAAATTAATCCAATAATCACCCCGTAAATAAATTTGAATAGAATCTGTTCCTCAAATAGTCTACTGAATGAAAATAAGTGTTTTTTCACAACTTTGCGAAACAAATTATGCAAAAATGTAGAATATATTTCAACATATTTTGATATATGACAAATTGCAGAGATTAACCATGATTCACAGTTAGTGTAGGAAACTTTTTTGGCCTTTATTATTAATATAACGGAAAACCGTGTTATTATTGGATTAATAAAGGTTCAAATAAAAGTGCCAACTAGTTAGACCTTTTCATTTATTCCAATATTTCGCCAGTAGAATTTTGGCTTCTTCAGGGAATAATCGACAATAACGGCATTTAACAGACAAAAACAGGATCGAATGTACCAGTGCCAACGTTCAACCAAGGCTGAAGTCCTCGACAAGGTGTTTTACCTCTTTCATAATAAATTTTAAACTGCGCCACCACCGGTATTTACATTTGAATTGTGGCAAATAAATCAAAAAGTTAAATTATCAACCTAACAAACTGACACTAAACCAGCGACTACACTAAACCAGAATGATACACACGATAAAACAAAACAAATTGAGTTGACACGAATATTACAATTAAGATTGTCTTTTCAGTTACCTCAACAAAAATGCAAGCTAAGCTGTATTTAAAACAGGGACTAAAAACGAAAAGTATTTTGTTCGTTTCCGATCAGAACGAAAACGAAAAATTTCGTTTTCGTTCTTTTCGTTCACACCCAAAAAATATCGTTTACGTTTTCGTGAACCGAAATCAAATAACGGTTAAAACCGGGTTTTTACTATTTTTCTAATAAAAGTATGCCAACATGCTTTTTAATTTTTTTTTATATTTGACAAATAACTCACATGACATAATTTTAATCATAGGTGGCAAAAATTACTAACATAAAATTTATGATTTTAAAAACTTAAATGTTAAAAATTTCAATTAACTGCATTTTAAGTGGTGATGGCATTTTTGCCTTTTATAAATATTAAAAATAAAATTTAGAATGAATTGTATGGGGCCGTTTCTGTATTGGAGAGGCACGAATCTGTTTTAGTTTCTTTCATTTATTCCCATTAAATTTAGTTACTTGAAAACCACGCACAAACTGCTATGCCGTTTAGTGGTATGCCAGTGACAGATTTTTCTGTTTTTTTTTGCTTCATATTTTAAATAGTAATATTTGTTTCTTTTCTCTCTGATCTTGCTTTATTTCATTTAACCTTTACTTATTTAAAAATTTTGTGTCATGGTTAATTTTTGGTTAATTGTAAATAAAGTTATTATTATTATTGAAAATAAGAGAAAAAAATGTAACCTATTTATTTTATAGCAAAAATATATATAAATAATTCAGCATTCCAAAATTAATAAAATTTTTAGTTAATTAAACTAATGATATATTCTAAAGTAAATCAACGTGAATAGAAGACACTTGCATCCCCGATATGTCTACTAGGAGTAGACAAAAAAAATTGAAAATAAATATAAAATAAAGTTGCAAATTAATCCCGATATATTGAACTATAAAATGAAACCCAACTTGTGCCAAAAATGATTTCCTATTCATCGTTTGTATTAATCTTTCGATGGATTTACCAAAATTTACCTGTTTATGGATTTTACCTTAAATTAAAAAACGAAATATTTAGGTACGCTATTTCTCTGTCATTGGGTGCGTCTATGCCGGAGATTGCATCTCGGTTACCACATCTCGAGTTTGTGATAAGCTGTGACAGTGGTAATATGGTCACTTTTGCCATTTCTTCATTGCGCAATTATAGCTTTTTCGCGTTTCTTAGTGGTAAAAGTTTTGTCAAAAAGTGCACTTAGATAATAAATGTATCTTTATAATGTGTGTTGGGCTATATAAACTATATTTGACAAAACCGAACGGCGTACAAGTAATATTCATTTTGTTCATTACATGAAATTGAATATTTAATATTCTAAGAACTTGCACTGTGTTTTTATCAATTTTGAACAATAAATAGCAATCAGTTAGTCTACATATTTGCATAATAAGCATCCATGAGGTATGCATTCTAAAGTTATCTAATTTTATCTTAAAGAAGAAAACAAAAAATATTCAAAATATTTATTGGCATTAATATAAAAATTTGAATATGTATTTGACTCGATCAAACAATTTCCTTTCCTTTTGACACCTTTTAAATCGACAATTTTGCTTTTCTATTTGGAATGCAAAAGTTGAAAACGTTGATCAAGTTTCAGGGTAAAACATATTGTCCGATCAAGTGTATTTTAGGCGTTTCTTAGTGACTGAATTTGGTAAATTTTAGCATCCCAGGTATTTTGATCCGGCAATTTTTGCTTTTCTTGTTGATATCAATCCCGGTGTCTCGGGATTACAAAAACTTTAATCCAGAAATTGTCCGGGGTTGAAAGCCCTTGTACCTACCTATTCTTTATGTATATAATTTTACGTACTGGTGTTACTGGCGGATATATCCAATGTCCTAATATCATCCTCAAACCTACAAACTTTATTCATTTCTATTTCCTTTTTCATCTCTTTTAAGCACATTTAGTGGCAGGTGTTCGGGATAACACCCAACACTAAAACCGTCTTCTCCTCTCTCAGCTACCCTTGGATATCAAACGGTGGCTGACCCAGATGCAAGAGGTTCCGGGACCTGGGATTCGCACTGCCGCAGCAGATCTTGGCGTAATGACGTCATCTGACGTCATACCGGGGTGGTCGTTCGTTGGGATAGCTTGAATTGGCGTGCAAAACTGTGTCAGCTCATGGGAGGACCGAGTTTGAACCGGAGAATTGGGTCAGTGGCCGGGGCGAGGTCACACCTATTTGTAAACTGTTTGGAAGCGCGAAGGGATGCTAGCGAGGCGGGGAGTTTTGGGGAAACCCCGGAAAAAGTTTTACAGCCGTACGAGTCGAACGATCTGTTAATGGAAAATTGATGACGCTTAATGGAAGGGATCTATTGTTGAGGATGAGTGGAATGATGCGACGATGACTGGAGATGCCGACGAGGTTTTGAAAATTTAATGTTGAAGGGGTTAAAATATCTCTGTTGCTTTGTGGCAGAGAAGAGAAAATTATTTGAAATGAGCTCAATAGTGTTGTATCGATTCCGCTTAGCAAAAGTATATGTGTATAATATGTAAAGTGTATGTGAAATTTTGATTAATTTGAGATGGATAAATAAATACGTTAAGCTCCGGCGCCTCCACCATTTCGTAATATACAGGCAGGCCCAATTTAATCACTGTACCGTAGCTTTTTTTGTGGTGCCGGTATTTTTCTGACGTATTTGTGCAAAAATACAGCAGCTTGTAATAGAAAACGAAATGACGAATACGAAGGGTCACTGAACATTTACGTTCATGTCCAATGTCAACATTACCACTTTACAAATCTATACCAAATTTCGAAGAAATTCTCTTAAAATGTTGGGTTTTTTAAGAGATCTGAAACCATGGATTACACAGTCTGAGGGCTTCCTTTTGGGAGGAATCTGATGGTGAAAATAAAAATAACTTATCGTCTTTACTTTGCGAGTTATAAACAAAAGTTTCATTATTAGTTTATGTTTCCACAGTCTAGGGTTTATACGAAAACCGGTTTATGAAAAAGCAGATGGTAAAAGGTATTTGCACATATATTAACATTTAATATTTATTGAATATTAAAAAGTATAACAAAATATGATTATTCTACCTACTCCATTCAAAGCAAAATACTTAAATCGCCAAAGTTAAAACTGAGAAAAATAATTATCACCATAAAGAGTCTTATGAACGATTACTTAATATTGTTCTTATTCAAGATAATAATAAGTAAATAGTTCTTTGGGCTGTTATTGGTTGTCATAAACAATGAAATTTCCGCATTGGCCGATATATTATTAATTCAGGATTTTCAACTCGCCTTTGAATTTATTCTAATATCTACAGCAGAGGGCTATAGCAGAACACCATTCAACACCAAGAAAGCGTTAACAGATAAACTCTATTCCACAGCAATAAATTCATATCAAAATCTTACTGCATTGTTAAATTAGAAGATTTATTTGTTTATACTGTTTTGGAATATTTAAATATCATTGGCAGATTTTAAATATATTCAATAATTTCGTGGCTAAAACACAAACATATGATTCTTAATATAAATCATTTAATTCGTTGTGACTTAACTAAATCAGCACGAGTTAAGTCAATTTCATGCGTTCGTAAAAATCCTCACATCAAAGACTAGTGATTCGCTGAATTATTTCTTTTATTACATAATTATGATACAATAAACTCACTTACATTTAATTTTTGAAGCGGAAATACAGCGTCATTGCTGTTCACCTCTTTCCCCTTTTTCATTTTTGACAAAAATTGACCTAACGTTTGATTAAAAAAAGAAAACAATAGTTTTTATCCCAAAAATAAAACTATCAGAAATTTTGTCTCTTATATGCAACATTCTTTAAGTAAGTCAATAGCGTTATAAGGTTATGTTCAATTCAAGGGAATTCCAATCCAGGCGGAGCTGTTTTTTCCAAAAATTATCCTCACCTGGGTTAATTATCATTCGCTTCTTTAGTTTGATGTTATGTTCAATATTCAGAAATTGTCATAGAACTAATTAGATCATAATCTATTTGGATATTAACTATATAGGTCACCAATTTTGTGATAAATTATGATAATGTAGTCTAATCTAATCAAGCCTTGCAGTAAAATCTACTGGGCTAATACTGTTTGGCTGATTGTTTAGCTTACTAAAATCAAAATATATGGTTATGTTATTCACACCCGTCATGTCTATTTAATTTAATTTTTAAGAAATGAGTCTCCTATTTATTATAATTTTGCTTTGTTTATTTATAGTATAATTTTATAATAATATACAATGTGGTGCACGAAAACATAATTTTCTAACAAAAATCGTATTGAATTATAGCCTTATTTGAAATATTGAATTGAAAATTATTGCTTATAATCGAAATCCTCGGCTTAAATAATATTCAATAATTATCGTGCAAATTAAAAACAGTTTTCAATCACAAATACTTTTCTAAATAAACTGATTTTCTACTACTGGCGTATATGTTTACGAAACTTTCATATTTGATCATTTTACATTTTGTTTTGTATTTTTGTCATTTGTATGTGTTAGTTGTTTATCTTTCTCTAATATTTATTTGTTGTTCCAAGGTATTTTTTAACCATAATGTTATTCCACGTTCATTCGTCTTATTAAATACCCGTTTTCTTCTATTTCACGTTTTTTGATGTACTTTGTAAATGTAAAAGTACATACAACAGAAACCAGTGACCTTTTGCTTCTCTCAATTTATTTGCTTTGAGAAATTCGAAAAATACATCGTGAATGCTTATATTGATGGCATTGAAAGGTGATTAGCACCTTTCCATAACATCAACATTCAGCTATAGACAAAAGTGGTCCAAACGTACCGCCTTGCGGTTCGGGCATGCAGGTGCTGCGGCAACGGTCGGTGGCTTCACGGATGCTGGTGCGGGGCGGCGCGAGGTCACGTCTGCCGCCGCAGCCGCCACTCCCAGAATAGAGAGCCGGTCCTACGACCCACTTTTCGGGTACGTTGACCCTTCGTGCCGATCTATATTTAGACGTCGCACAACGCCATTCCGAAAACCTCCCTGAATGAACCAGGTCACTGGGTCAACCACTGACGCCATCTTCATTGATGACTACGTCACGGGATATTCGGGACGCTCACACCGTGCGGTGCGGGACGCACACGCAGGAAGACTTCCGGCAACCAGGAACAAGAATGGGTCAATAAAGGGATGGAGTTTTGCAAAAGCGGTTTGGGAATGAGGAAGTAGGGTAACTGAATGAATTGCTGGGGATGAAAGAGGAAGAGTTTTGATGAAAGTTCACGAGGAAACCTGTTTTTTATTGATCGATGGGTGGTTTAGTAATAGCGTGGAAAATAGTTGGCTTTTGACGAGTTCTGGCGAGACTTTGAATTGTGTAATTAATAATTTTTCTGCTGCCAAAGGCAATACTGATTGTCTTTGTAGATTATAAATCTGGTAAAACCAATCATTACCATAAGAAAAAAAAAAACAAACATGAAAAAAGCCAAGTGCCAAAAGTACAACGTGTATTTAATCAGTTTCGAGCTTACCTAATTTTCTTATAAGCTCAATCGGACTTCTCTAAAGAAATATAACATTAAGTGAAGCTTTGAAAAAACACTAGTCACATTGCTTTAATGTCAAAATATAACGTGGCCAACACTGCTCCATAGTTTTTAATTCATAGCACAAGTAGAAAGAACTCTTCCATTTGGCAGAATTCTACCATGTCGAATATTTTTTGGGGAGCATCAAAATGTGCAGATCAAATTGCCAAAAAATCTATGCTTGCGCTTACGTGTCTTTCGTAGAGAAAAAAATGATATATTTTGGAACATTCTTGAGGTTATTATGACGTCATCTTATAGTTTTTGTAATTTTTCTAAACAGGGTCAAATGCAGAACACAAAATTGTCAAGTAAACACATAATCCAGGCCAAATGTGTTTTTACCAGGAAAGTGTGGAGTAGTTTTTATGTCTTCCATTCTAATGTTTGTGGGGTGCTGAATCCAAATCTGAGGTTTGCTAATAAAATTGAGGCGGTTTTAGTTTATAACTCAAAAACTATCAACTTTTCGTAAATAATAATCTATTACTATATTTGCTATCCACAAAAACCAACATTTTCTACTTAAAAAAAACTTCTCTAGACTATTTTAAACTATTATCTCAGCTCCAGTACCTACAATAAAAAATCTGATGTGGCCAGACACAGTTATAAAATTATTCTATTTGATCGAGATCGGTCGTATCTGCATTACAATAAAGCTAGTTAGCCAGGATTTGACAGATATATTAATACAATAAAAACTGGTCCTTATTTATGTTTTATTTTAGCAATCGCTACATGTTTTGTGTCCTACTGGGCACTTCTTCAAGCGCTGTAGGAAATGAGAAATAAATTACACAATTGACAATCAAATAAAACTCCAAAAAAACTCAATTGTAAAAACTTACATTTTCTTTCATACTGCGTATGATAAAGTGGAAAAAACATTTTCAAAATCACATTGTCTTTAAATTCTGTACAAATATAATTTCGTCTCGTCTTTTCGCAGCAAAACATCGGCGAAAAATTAAAATGTTTACCTTTTCTTGCATTTTGTTCAATGTTGCGTCGCGAAATTTTGTTAGCAAACCTCAGATTCAGATTCAGATTCACAAATTGACTGTATTAACAAACGAAATCTTGCTCTTGCGTCATTTAATTGGTTTGTGGCGAAGAACTAGTTTTTGCTTTTTATTTTGTTCATAAGTATTAGGTTATTACATGCTTTCTTATCCATTGAGAATCAAATTGGAAGTTTAAGGAATTCTTACAATAGCAATTCAACTAGCAATAATCACAACTTAACAACAAATTAAATAAGTATAACAAATAACCAACAATTAATAACGAACAAGAACTAATAAGCAATTATTTGGTAACGAATTATCCAAAATTGATTGAGTTAGTGTTTACTTCACAATTTTCGTCAATTTTTACCAATTCATCGTCATCGACTAAAAATACCAATACAATAATATAAGGTGAATTTTTTAATATTTATACATTATGTCCTATTTGTTCCTCGCAAAGCTGTTTTGTAGATAGTGTACTGAGTACATACTGAGTAAAAAATTCCTATGTACTTATTTGTGTTTTGAACTCCTTAAAAAGTTACAACCGTTTGAAATATTAGCAAGTTCGTATTACAATTAACTTATAACTTTTAACTTATAACTAGTTAACTGTTATAATTAACTAAATAACTTCTTAAGGAATCAAAAAACCTATAACTTCATCTAAAAGATTTCACTCAGAGTTACATTTACTTTCGAAAAACAAATACTCAAATAAATTTATTTCCTTTTTATTATTCTAATGCACATATGTTAGCACACCATTCTCTTTGTTCTTAAAAGAACGGCTGTAAATTGTTAAGAAGTTGAGAAAGCACACATGTGCATATGAAAAGGTTTAGTATTACATTTACTTTCTAACAAGAGTTTTGCTGGGAAAAAGTTTCATTTTCGATCAGGTATACTACAAAACCAGTGAAAGACAATCTCATACAAAGTAGTTAGGAATCAGCATTGCATCAGGTTTCTTTCATAACCAATGAATTCCCGATAAACCTAACCAATAAAAAAAAGAAAAAAATATTTCCAGAGACACCAGACGTTCGCTAATGCGGCTAATTGATTATTATGTATTTAGTGTGGAGTCTATTACTAGTCAGTAATGAATTTGAGTGGACCGGGTACATTGAAATTAAAAAAAAATATTTTCCTTTTTGTCCTTTACTTAACCCCCCACCAAATATCAAGTCAATAATTTGAAAAATAACGACGTTACGAAGAAGTAAGATGTCCTAATACTTTAAGCGCCTTTTTCTCTAGAGTATTTTTTTTTCAAATGGGTTGAGATGATTATCGGAAAATTTATTAGCTCATTATCTAGGAATTTACACACCATAATGTTCCATTACGTTTTCATGATTTTCGGCCTTTTTCCCTGAAATAACGAATTTACCATCAATTTACACTATCCTGGGTAGCTCAATTGGTTAGAACTTCTCACTGACATTGCAGAAGTTCAAGGTTCAAATCCAGGCCAGGGAAATTTTTACGCTGTGTTGTATTTTTAGATGTTTTTGTTGGAGACATTATCATGTATTGAGAGAGTTTTCTTTCTACATTTCAATTCTAAGTAATTTTTAGGAATTCATATATTAATATCTGCTTCTTAAATTAAAAGAAAATGCCACCTTATATTCCAAAGGTCATATTCTCGTGGTGTAAAAGCGAATCAAATCCGCACAAAAATGCAGGTAAAAAAAGTAAACTGGGATTTGCTAACGTGGGTGGCACCAATAATGCAAACGATGCTCGATCCCAGTACTGGAACCGCTGATGAATTTGATTGAGACTTGTTCGATTCATCGAGTGACCATTAATTGGAACGTGATTTTTAAATATTCGGTTCTGGTGGGAGGACGTTACCCATCAAGGGTTTGAAAGCGCGCCCGACGAGCTCAAGGTTTATTTTTAGGTGTTTTTGCGGCCCCTTTTTCGTTGCGGGTGTTTATTAAGGGCAATTTAAATCAACACTTTTGACGTCATAGCCCAGCTTAATTGTGTTATTTACCGCGATTGCCGTTGTCTTTGCTACATGGTGTGACTTTTGAATTAACGCTAATTAGATTTAATTCGAGGTGTTTACGATAATTTGTTGAATCTAAACTGTGGTAATTGAAAAGAACTTCTGTGTAAATTAGAAATAAAAAATAGCCTCTATATAGAAGTAATACGTTTATTTTTAACAATATCAAAGTTTATGTTCAATACCAATCTTTGCCATTTTGTGTACTCGATTAAAATTTACAGTTTCTACTCAGTACTTCGAGAAAAATGAAAGTGTAATATCATTTGCATGTTGTGCTCGCTGAAGTACCGTGTACGATATAAAACGTCACCCACACGGTGTTGTTTCTGGAATGTCTCTGTTCGTCTCCTGTCATTGTCAAAGTGCAACGAATCCATGTACTGAAGTGTTTGCAGGATTGTATGCCAGTGGGCAGTAAAAATGCTGCAATTTTGACAAGATTCCACTATTGATCCCTTGTGTTTCCTTTTTTCTCTTTTATGAACAGCTTTAATACATTTTATTTGCGGACTACGTACTAATTATATATGCATAGTATTAGGGTGGACCTTATTTTTTTACGATCGAATTTTTTTCACGTCACCCTCTAGATTTGTTCTACTATGAATAAAAATAGGTCCTGCATAAGAAAAACTTAATTCGACCACGGGAAGGGGTGCCTCAATCGACTTGAAGTTTGAGAATGTCAGTAATTTTTCTCATATTTGACGTACGACCTTAGTTTAACAACTTAAATAAGACAGTTATTGTTACTATATAAGGGTATCTTACTTTGGTTGCCCAGTAACCATATTTGCTTATATAATTATTTTAATTAAGTAACTTATTCGATCCTTTAAGACTTTTACAACGCCGCGTGTTCGCACTGTCTACGCGCGACGCTCTTACACTACTTTGGATTAATTTCTAGTTTAGCCCTGTCAGAAACATTGTTCTGCCTCTTTCACATATATTTCATATTTAGAAAATAAACTGCTTCCGGGTTATTCAGTGTGTCAAGATTTGTTAATGCTGACGTTTCGCGAACCATGTTGCTCGCTTCTTCAAAGCTAATTGAATACTCGCGAAACGTCAGCATTAACAAATCTTGACACACGGCATAACCCGGAAGCAGTTTATTTTCTAAATGAATCTGGCCGTGAAAGCCTACGTACTTATATTTCATATTTCTTGTCCTTTATCAAGTAGACGCACACTCACTTTAGCATAGACTTTGAGGTGTTCTCAGTATAAGGGTTTGAAGTGTATCAGTTACATACTGACCAAACAATGGAGACACGAAGTCGAGATAAATTGTTTTTATTGGTTTATTTCGAACAACAAATTGTTGGTGCTAAATTTCCGAGTATGGGTCAGGTTTTAAGAGTGCTTTCTTATAACTTGCGGAAAGTTAACTTGAATCTTCGTACTAGTGCGGCTCTTGTTATAAAAGAAGTGGAAACATGTTGACAAAAGGCACGAATCCCTATGAAGCTAACTGCACATAGTATTGCCAAATTAGAACCACTTTACCAGAAGTAGAGAACACTGAATTGGAATGCAAAACACCGAACTGCGTCTCAAAAACAACGAGAAAACGAATTTACTGATTCGTTGAACGATTTATTCGATATCGGCCATGCAAATGCTTTGCAAATGATGACTATCGAAGAAGACAAAATATTTCTGTTGACGCAGAAAAGGGCGAGATGAAATGATGGGTGCTGGTGATCGCATTTTAGCGGAAAAGAAGCAGCGAAAAACTCTTTGGCAGAACTGAAAGAGATGCTGGAGGAAAAGGCTCAACAATCAATAATTTCTCAAGGTACATTTTAGTAATTTAATTAATTTATTTTGTTGTGTTTAATTTTATTTAAACCCTTTCGCTGGTGGTGTACAATGTATTGTAGATGACTTTTTTTTATCTAAAATCGATTATAAATATATAGTACACATTTTATTGTGAAGTAAAACTGCTATAGGCGCGTTGGGTGTGAATCGGTTTGCCCGCATTTACGCATTTAACGAATAGTAGATAAGGAAACACTAAACGCCGAAGTTTAAACAACTCCATAATTTGTTGCTGTGTATTACTATTATTTGCTATTATTATAATTTATAATATTGTTATACATTTCTTGTATTGTTCATATATTTATTTTTAAGAGTTTAGTAAACATTGTTATAATTCAGTTCTAATTAGTACCTAAGTCTATATGCGTTTGTAAATTACAGAAATAATTATTAAATAATGATTACTTTTATTTTTTTCCTTTTATCAATTACCTTAAATTGTTTATCAAAAACATAAACATAATAAATTTTGTTTAAACAATTTTCTGTTTATTGATTTTTTTTTTTTTGTGGATGTTGCCATGTGCACAAAGCCAGTGGCTTGTCTGTGCGGCAGTCGGGGAGACGGAGTATTTGAAAAATCCCCTGCCTAACCTGGGTTTGAACCCTGGACTTCTGAGTGGAAGGCATTCGCCTTATCCACTCGGCCACCTCCGCTCCGTTCCGATAAATATAATATAAATAACGTTTTTTTAGTTCATATAATAATTAGAATACAGCATTAGAATAATATCTAATGAGTAACGGATTGAAATGTGTGTATATTTTAATTTTAATAATGTCCAATTTTTTTGCCCTTGAGGCACGTCTTCCCATTGAAGTCGATCGGATGACTTCAAACATGGAGGGAATTCGTTTTTTAGTATGTAGAACAAATTACAGGGGTGACGTGGACTTAATTTTGAAAATAGTTTTTCGTTAAGAGTAACTAAGGTCCACCCTAATGTATATCCATCCATGTAATTATTTAAATATTAGTTAAATACCGAATGCCTTAACAGGAAACTATTTTTTAAATAATTTTTTGGTGGTATATAGCTAAACTACCTATGTTCTGGAAGTGCAAAAGATATTTGTTTTTAGTTTATTCCGTTTAGAAATGGCGGCCATTTTTGTGTCAGTGAATCCGGCATTTTTGACATAGGTATGTGTTTGCATTAAACGAAATAACTTTGTCTGTGATTGTCATAGTAAAATGTAACAAGGACCACTCTATTTGGCACCTTTAAAGCTGTCGGTGAGGTATATAACACATAGAGTTTATGCTTAGTTTATATTTGAAAACATTTCTTAAAGTTTAGTTACGATAGTCCATTTCATTTGTCTATTCAATATTTTTTAGTTATAAACTTGTAAACTTCTTATTTTCGCGATATTTAATGTCAAATATCTCTGATGGAACCAGGATAAAAAATCTGAAAGAATTATAATTAATTTAATTAATTAATCTTTTTTTAAACTTTAATTGTACTGAGTTTGGAATAACAGCCTCTTAAAAATGAGGGAAAATCACATGACGTTAAAACAAATTTAATTTAAAATTCTCACTAAATACAGAACAAACACATTTCTGCTAAAGACCAAGTAAATCCTTATAAAACTAAGTGATCTTTATATGTTTTTGAAGTTGATGTGATGTAACATCTTAGTACACCTGCTATTTCTTGAGGAGAGAATGTGAAAACTTGTAGTGCCTTTTTGGATCTTTTAAAATCTATTTTCAAGGGTGTTTTTGTGACCTAAACCCTCTACTAAGGAGAGAGTGATTTTAATTTCAACTCTCTATGACAAACGCAAACAAATGGCCGC
Source organism: Melinopterus prodromus (assembly GCA_964023965.1). Taxonomy (NCBI): domain Eukaryota; kingdom Metazoa; phylum Arthropoda; class Insecta; order Coleoptera; family Scarabaeidae; genus Melinopterus; species Melinopterus prodromus. The sequence continues at coordinate 11,797,970 of OZ030390.1, read as the reverse complement.
CAGTAAGAAAAAAAATGCACTCCCAGAAAATAGGCAAATTCATTAAAAAATATGATTTTTTTCTAAAATGGTGAAGCTACTACCTCTAGACCACTTCCGATGGATGGACCCATGTTCATTTCATGTTTTGTCGAAAATAGGAATGAGTATTTTTCTGTTAATTGGAAAGTTACCTAATTGAAGCTAAATTATCCAGGTCATTTTACAGGTTTTATTTCAAAATTATAAAAAGCCGAATAATATACGTTTTTTAATCGATTTTAGATTAACATGCAACAGGGAACAGACATATGAGTATCATAGGTAAAAAATCTTAGGTAAAAAAGATTTATGATTAATTCTGTCCCCGATTGCTCACTGTTTTATGATGATATTATATTATCTGTAATGATTTTAATGGTAGCATTTTTTTTACTACTTTACCTAGTTTTTAGGATATATAATTCGAATTCAAACCAGAGTCAAACCTGATTATTGTTGGTGTAAAAAATTGCAAGCCGGGACAGAATAAGTTTAATAAAAACAAGAAAAAGCGGTATAAAATATTATCATATAGTTTTTAAGAGATCGATCTAGTGAATCTAAAAGTAAATGTGTGCTTTTACTTTTAGGTTCACTAGATAGATCTAATAACTACAACTAAGTAATAACATCCCCAAAATCTTTAAGTTCACTCTCACTTTGTGTTTTTTTATAATATAAAATCTAGCCTATTATTCTAACAAAAGTTAATGACGAAATTGTCATATTGGTCTTCAAAATACCCAGTTTATTAGGCTGTAATAGAGGTATGAAATACTTTTAGAACGTTTTGCTTTTTGGCTAAAATTTGACTTGAATTCAATTTTAAACGAATTAAGCAGATAAAATCTCAAGTTCTGTTAGTAAATGAACTCAACTCGATATGCTAATGTTAGTTTACTTTTTGGTGTAGATGGTATAGATACATTTGTGATGTCATGGTTACTTAAACATTTTGCATTTTGACTAAGTAAGCTGTATATCGTTCCAAACATGCTTTTTTTCAATTATGTTTTTGAAAAGGGAAACAGATAAGGCAAAACATTTTCTTCTCCTGAGAAAAATTCAATTTCACTGCTTTGTGTCACTGTTTTACGTCATTTGTGATTATTACTGAATATTTTCGCAAGAGTGTTGACATCTGGTCCAATGTAAAGACAACACAAACTGTTACTGTTGCCACAGCTTATATAATCTTTCCCTTCTACCATTAAACTATTTCCCTTTTTGATGAAAACATTCCTTTAATGTCTATTTTATATTAAGTTTTAATTTAATTATCTTATATTGATTTCAACTTTTTTTAATTTATGGTAAAGACATGTCTAACTGAATCTATTATATTATGAACAAATTGATTTCTGGCCACCCTAATTCCAAACCTTAGGTGAGTTCAGACAGATCTCCGAGAACACCGAACAAAAGAAACTCAACCATCAATAAAACATCACAAAACCCCTAACACATAAATAACTTCAACGCAACAGTTTCTTTGAGAAAAAAACGACACGTTTTTTTCTTACTGCAGATCCCAAGTCACAATGGCTAGACCTTTCCACTCAACTCGAACAAACGTAAAAAATTCCTCTCATTCTTATCACGTGACTGAGCACGTCAAACTGGGCCATCGCTACAGACCCAACAGTTGTAAGAAAAGCTTTCCACGAGAATCGACATGGTGACAATGTGAAAATTGAACCATCCCTACCGAAGTGTGCCGTCGATCGACATGGCAGCTATGACGTCATAGACGAGACCACTGAACTTTCGGTGCGAACTTTCAGGTCCTGCTGAACTCGAGGCTTGGTATTCGTTGGAGCGTTTCTATGCGATGCCTCCCTGTTCTAATGCAATAAGGAAAAGGTCAACGCTGTAAAATTTGTATTTGATTGTAAAAGGAGTCGTATGCTGTGTTCTTGCATGTTGTAGAACGCAGTAAAGATTATTTATGGATAGTAGAAACGTTCTGAGAGGGAAGTGGAATCGTTTAAGTCTGAACGAATGCTTTTACAAATTTCTTTGAGGAAACTGTCTTGGCGTTTGATGAGAGAGAAGACTATGATGGAATGGAATTACCAAAAGGTCTGTAGATTACAGAAAATATTAAAAAATAAAAAATAATTACGGTGTATCCTTAAAGCTTATCTAAAAAGTCCAGTAGTCACACAGAATTTGGATTTATATTATATAGGAAATACCCTAAAGTAGTTTTTATTATATGAAAATTACCATACCTTTGGTGCAAAATCAGCACCATTAGACAAAATTTAAGGTAAAAATTTGTGAAATTTTCCGGTATATAATAAATTTTTGATATTTTGGTCGGTTTTAGAAAAAATAGTGAAGGTAACTGATAAAAGAATCTCTTGTCCTGTTTAATTTTTGTTTTATTGAAAACATAGGGTTTTGTTATCACTGAGACTCAGTTATCACTAAGTACATCTTCATCTGAAATTGTCATAATTTGTTTATAGGAACGTTGCCTTCAGAGCAACATCAACCATCTGACTATGGCATTTTTTTAGTACATCCAAAACTATGTTTAAGTAATTACTTTTAATAATGCTCGCATGCTTACATGCTCGCTATTAATATCCTTAAGTATGTCTTCGTCAAATAATATACTATTCTTTATTTCTTTTTATATTATTAAATACCAGATATTCGAGATTTTGAGCCCCTCGGGGCACAATATGCATTCATCGATCTCAAATTTCACAGGAATTAAGTATGAAACTGGAGGAACAAATTGATAGGGTCATGCAGACAAAAATTAAAAGTTTAATAATCAGGACCACTCTAATAGGTATAGTTAAGTCAATCTGTGGGCCTAAAAACTAACATTTTGGTGACGACATATATCGTCGATATATTATATTATACCTATATACAGTGTATCCAGGAAACTCCGCACCTTTGGATTTTTTTTATTATTCATTCCACAAAAACATTTTTGTTTATAAAAGTTAACGACTTGTATGAAACCAAAACGGCAACCGACAAATATGTAAATTTCGGTGTCATATATTTTGGTATGATTACTAAGATTTTTTTACATCTTTCGCAAAATTACTTATTTTCTTGGTGCGAAGTTCATATTTCATCCTGTAGATAATAATAGATTATTAACTACGACTCACATATAACAAGTTCATTGCGTACGTATCTATGACTATATAATCCCTATCATTACACGCGCCAATGATTATAATGACACTAGCGTTGTATAATAATGACAGTTCGTTCAAATAATGACCTTATTATTTGAACGAACTGTCGTCATTATACAACGCTAGTGTCAAAGTCTGTCAAAACCTACGTGGATGACAGTTATTTGGCAGTTCGCCTCGCCATCATTGATAAATACATTCGAAATATTTTGCATAAAATGGAATTTATGAGTCGTAGATAAAACGTCGTATTTGGCTCGCACATAACGGATATAAATCGCTCGCATGATTACACGCTCGCCTACGGCTCGCGTGTAGACTTCATGCTCGCGATTTATATCCTTAGCGTGACTATCTTTAATTCAATTGATATTAATGATTGGATATGTGTATAATAGTAGTTATCCATCTACAGCAAACGATTATCTCGATGATGCTGATATTTTTAATGAAAGACACCCGGACAACCGAATTGCCCATTCAACCAGTTCTGGGATTTTTTTGTTAATATTTTATGGACAGACTATGCCGCCGTAGTGGCGAAAGCTTGTGGGAGGATGTTAAAAAGTGGATTATTATTATTATTACTATTATATCACATAAAAAAATTAATAAATATCAAAAATTAAAATAATTTAAAAAAATATAAATAATTTATCAAATTACAATATAAAAGATTAAAAATAAGCTTTTAGTTCCTATCACTGGCAATTATTAATATTTATCACAAGAGTTTTAAAAAAAACCTGAAAAAAGACGAATTTGTGTGACTTCAAATTTCAATATAAATTTTACTTCTAAACAACATACCCAAATAAAGTGTATTGCTAAGTCATACCAGATGCCAGTGTCTTGTAAATTTTGGTTTATAAAGGTGATATTTGTTCAGTTTTTGTATATTATCTGCTGCTGAATTACTGCATTCGTTTTGAGAAGCAATTTGTCGAGCCAAAGTCGTTCAATGCTGGAATGTTCAACACAGGTAAACTTGCTTCCTTATTTTCGGCACCATATTTTTGTGGTGTTCCTTAAAGACATTTTCAACACACTCAGTCAGCTTGGATTTTATGATTTTCTTAGAAATGGTTGAATGAGTATTAGTTATTGTATGATCTGTTATTATATACAGGGTGAAGTATCAACTTCGCACCAAGAAAATGATTAATTAGTAATTAATTCATTAAATCGAATATTAGACAAAACCGTTTCATAAATACATATTTGGAGAAACATTCTGTTGTATAGTTCGTGAACACAGTTATCGTTAGGTATGGGTTTCATAAAATAATTCATTAGCAGCCTGTTTCGCTAAAAACACTAATAAATCAACATTCCTTGCAAATATGAATATCCGCATATTTTTTTGTTGATCAGTAGCTAAAATAAGAATTTATGCAATTAAATCGCGCTGAAAATTTTTTATGGGAGACGCTGAAAAACTCTGCCTACAATAACCATCTTTAAGGACTGTCTGAACGTTTTATTTACACAAACACCGTTTACAATTTTATTTGCTGCAGCACTCCTCCTGCAGCACCTTTCAAAACAAACATAAAAACCTCACAATAGAAAAACGCCGTGACAGCGTAGTCTGGATTCTACGAACCCAACTAATACACCACTTTTCTGCAACCAGACAAGTCAACAAGTTTGTTTTGTTACTTTTTCGTTTGCCCGTAGCTACAAACTGTAAAGTGAAATAATACAAAAGGCGCGCGCGAAAAGAAAAGATGCAAAGAAACGGCGAAAGGCACGTGGGTTTTTCTGATTGTGACTGGCGTGCTGAGGTCGTGAACTGCTGAATAAGAAGAAAACTAGTCGGTGTCGACAATAGTACTGAGCGGCTCCAGGTGAAAAAATCGATAAATATCTATTGAGTGCCGTCGACCATTCAAGGTCTGCTCATCGAAACGTAAAGACGTAAAGACGATGATGTGTGGGTTGGTACGTCGAACTCGTATAGGGTAGGTTAGGTGTTGGGTGGTTGTACAGGCAAAGGTCGACAGTTCAGAGAATGTATTCTTTTTGAATTGTTTAATATTGCATCTGTGACTTTATCAGTAATGCTGGGGTAGTTGTAGCAAATTACTTGGTAGTAGATTACTATATTGAGACCTTTGCAAAAATGTATTGTCGCCTCCGCCATTTTGGTTATTACTTTTTATAACGTGTTTATTATGGAATGGCACTACTCTATTTGGAATATTTGGTTAAATAAAACATATTGAATGTATTTCTTTACACATATTGTTTTTATCTAATGACAACTATTAGGGTAAATGAGAACGGACCAATGATGCCTCCACTCAATATTTTGGAGCAAACAACCACTCCACGTAGATGATAGGGTTGTTCGCTAAGCAATTTTAGATGATATGACCTCTAGGACCAGCTGTGTGTCGACCGCTTCCCGAATATGTTTAATTCTAATGATTGTTATTGTCGCATTCACCAGGCTGTATACTGAAGTTCTTTTCCCGTTCTGTTCCTATCCTAAAAATTACTTAATTCTTAAATTGTTTTACCTACCAATATGGAACTTGTGAATGGAAATTTACTCAAACTATATACATACATACATAGAATCCTTGGTGTTCAATACGGTATTGAATAATGAAAATGCTAATGTTGTCCTTATTTCCAATTTATTTCTGCTCGCTACATGTCTCGCGTCTAGCGAGCAGAAATAAATTGGAAATAAGGACAACATTTACATTTTCATTATATATATACATACCTATATACATATATATAGAAATTATTATGACTGTACTTTATTTAAATAGTAGAAACATGTTTCATAATGTTATATAGTTTATTGTGATATTTCCGAGCTCTGATGAAAGATGCAAATTCATCTGAAATATTAGCAAAGAGAAAAAAATAACGAAAATATGCAGACTTGTTTTCCATTAATCTTCTACTATTTATATACACATATATCTTTCTGGAATGCACGATTTAAAAAAGAAACGTGTACTTGGGATTTTATAAAAGGTTTTAACCTATACCCTATAAAGTTTAAATGGGCCCTCTTGTAGATACAGTATGATACACATTTTAATCGTGACATTTGATATTCTTGAAAATTACACACCCAATGAAAACAATAAAAAAAACACAAGTTTGCTTCGATGACGTGTTGCTGGTTTTGTTATAAATAGCGCTAGTGTGGTGAAAACGAGGTCAACTTCAGTTTTTTGTTCAGTAGAATTTCCTATAGTTATGTGTATCTTGGAATTCTTTGCAAAATGTTCGCTTAAAATGTCCCACTATGTACGTTAATATGTAATAACAATGTTTCATCAAGTCCTTTAGTAATTTGGTTAGAGTTGTTGTATTTTATATAACTGCAAACCTGTTATTTTAATTAAACGTAGACGGTAAAAATAGCAAATCATTTTTGCAGGTAGCTGTGGTATTTTCTTGTAGGTGAAAATAGCTAAAATGACATTTTATAAGTAATAATACAGTGGAACTTCTGTTGAATATCTAGAAAATGACTAGAAAATATAGGAAATGGGTGATATGAATAAAAATTAGTATATGCTTTATGCTCATGAGTATACATTTCATGATCTCTATAGACAATATAAATGCTCCAATTAGGAATCAAAATCTGTAGCAGATACTCAATGAAATATTGATTTCCGTGTGGAAATCGATATACTCAAATGTCAGTAATGTCACTGTCAATAAATTCAGCATAAAGATTATGCTAATGTTTATTCATATCACCCTGTGTTTCTTCGTTTAACTAATAATAAGATTTTAACGTTTCAAGTACCCAGTTTCTAATAAACAAATTTATACTTTCAACTTGAAACGAACGTTCACATCACCTTATTTTCAAAAATACTTAAGCAAGCAATTTCACTGTATCAAAATACCATTTTTATAACAAATTGTATTCCGGGTTTTTGTTTTAATTTTTTAATAGCAATATACTATTTCACTATTGATGCTTTTTCTCTTAAAAAAATACCACGTTGAAACCTAATCGAGACATATGCAATTGACAATTAGGATAACTGATTCATAGAATTTTTGTGTGAATATTTTTGTGCGAAGTTATTAATAAGTACAGTTTACAAAGTTTAAGAAATACAGGATTTTCTTTTAACATTCAGTGATATTGGGTTTACCATACATTTTGCTAAACTTTGTGTTGATTATGGACCCAGAATTAAATACTTGTAGCAATTAAACAATTGATTACTGCACACATTGCACTCCCACTGCACAATTTAGAGTTCCCGCTGTACAATTTGTGTCCTGCTGCATGTTAGAAAAATGCCTACCTAACATTAATTGATGAACTTTTCTATTACGAGTTAGTCAAAGGAAAGTCACAACGAAAAAATAGCATTACAACAACAAGAAAAGTAAAAAATATATGTATAAATATTAAAAAGTAATAAGAATAAATTGAATAATTAAATGACGAATACGGACGAAAAGAAAAAAAAAAAACATATACAATTTTTACCTATTTTTTCTAGATTTCTGGTAAATGTTTGTAAATATTTGTATGTATTTAATTTACTGATCATCTTATAATTTCCGATGAGATTTTGTGAGGTAATTACACAGGCTTTTTTGACTTTTTTCCCCGTCATTCTAAGTAAAAATGATTGATCATATTGATTTATTGGGTTGGTCAATTCCTAAAGTGTTGTTCAAAATATGGTTTTTTAATGTAAAAAGTACTAACTTTTTAAAGAATTATGAAAACAATGAAGTCCAAATTAAGTCAGTATGACATTTACTACCTGAAAAACACGTACAACATAAGGAAAAAAACTAGAACAGCCTGTACATTGCTATCACTTCTAGTATCAATTTTAAGTTATTTTTCATAAAATAACAAAATCATGTAATGGTGTAATTGTTAATCCTCTATATAAAGTCCAATAATAGTTGTCCTATAGTTGGGTTCCTTTGTCAGGTATCAGTAAAAAAAGCTTTTTTAATCCCCTGTTTAGATAACAAAAGTTTTGCCCACAACAGATGCCACTGCCCTAAAACTACCTCGTATGGTAAATATAGACCTTAGCAAATTCAACGCATATTTCGTTCGGAATTCTTTAAGAAAAATGACATTATGTTTTTTATAGATAGTCAGAAAATCATTATCAAGAGATCCAACAAAGTGCTACATTCGTTGTTAGATTATGCCATGTGTTTTGTATAACTTATTAAAATGTAGCTTTAGCATGTAGACAGGAAATACATAGATATTTAACCCATAATAATAATAATAATTACAGAACCAAAAATTCACAAAAATCTGAATAGATATGTTTGATAACAACATGTCCATATTATAGATAACCTCACATAATTGTCTAGGCAATTAGCTTTTAAAATATAAATAAACGACTAAGAACCTATTTCCCTAGACAAAAGTAATTTTGCTGAATCAACCGTCTAACACAACTTATTATAATGCTGAAATTTTAATATTTCACAAAATGGTGGAGGCGCCAAAATATTCAATTAGCACCAACCGTTAACACACTTTATCGCATCGCAACAGCGATAAATTTAATCCTGTGACGTCCGCACTGCACCGCTCGAAAAAGTCCTTTGACCCAGTTTGCTGCAGATCTCTGGCTGGCTACGCTGCCGGGATCGCAGAAATAACATATTGCAAAGGCCTTCGAAATCATTCAGGAACCTGCCCAGAGGTGACGTCACACATAAGCCGAGGTCATCCGCCCCTGGCTCAACGTACGCTCCAAAACACCACCTATCTCGCATCCCCCATCTCGCTCTAACCTCAAAATCGACCCTATGAGGGCATTCGCAACTACATTCAAGCCCTTCCTCCTGAACTGAATGAAATCAGGTCATCAAGTTCTACTAGGGACAATGCCCAGTTCCATATGGATTTTTCGTTGCTGTTTAGCCTTTTAAATTGATGAATTTTTGTTGTGATTTAGGTTTTTCTGGTAAGGAATAGCTAGATATGTGATGAAGCATTAGAATTGTGATGTTTTGTTGTTTGGAATTGTTGGAAGTTGTGCTTTTTTGGTAAGGGAACGCAACGGAAAGTTCGTGTAGGGTTGGTTCGTGTTGGGTGCATTGCCCTCGATCTGAGGGCGGTATTTATAGAAGGGACCAAGTCGGAATGTAGGTTACAACGGCTGGCCATGCTGTGGTCCCGGGAAATTGTTAATATGCATCGATTCGTTACGTCACAGTGATGGTTTAATTCATTATTTTGCTTCTGTATTTAAAAATGTCATCATTAAGACAGTTTTGAAAGTAGTTTTGAAATTAGTTTTTAAACTAGAAACAAAACTTGACATAACTGGAAGTAGTTACCAATTGCTTCCCCCCCCCCCTTTGAAGCAGTTAAATAATAGTATTACCTACCAACGAATAATAGTATTACCACGAAAAAATAATCTTACTCACCTGGTCCATTTACACTTAAACTTAAACTTATTAAAATCGGGCAAAGAATACAAATGTTATTTAACATAAAATTTTATCAAAATACAGTACACTCTCGCTAATCCGTATCCTTTTTGCATACCCCCATTCGGAGTAATGAGTTATTCGGAGTACAAGATTGCCCATTGATAACAAGGGCATACTATTTTTCTGTCGGACCAGGTTTAAAAAGCAAGTGGGCCAATTGCCAATTGCTCATATTACATTAATTAGAAAGCTAGAAGAAAACAACTCGAAAAATGGCAGCAAACTGAAACTACCCGCAATTTTTGATTGCACTGTAGATTAAGCAATTTATTTTTTTAAATACATGAATTATAATGAAAAGTTAATATAGTTGGTAGGTAATGTCTCTGCGTATTAAATCAGGTCTGGTATTTTGCGTATTTAGTGACGCAAGAGTTAGAATCGTCGATAACAATGTCAGCTTACAAAAGCTATAATTAAAAAATATGCGTCGTGCCTGTCCATTATGATTATTAAATATTAAGCAATATTAAGCCTTCAGACTGAAGGTGGGCAGAGAAACTTCTACAAACATATATATATATATATATATATATATATATATATATATTTATATATATATATATATATATATAACTAAACTAACTTTAACTATAAGTAACTCTACTTTATTAAAAATATATATTATGTCGCACAACATACAAATGTTAAAACGTAGAACTGATATATTAACCGTAAGAAAATAACATAGTGAGCATCATAATAAACTAAATAGAACGTTAAGAAGAAAAACTAATTATTCATTAAGTGATTATTTCTTGTTTTCAAAACTCATGATGTGTACAATACATATGCTCCATTGAGATTGCAGGTATACATACAACGAACTGCGTGCTTCTTGAAATGTCAAACTTTTAATTTGATATTATGATCCATAAGCTGCATTCTTAAACGACCCCATTACAACGTATTTGCGGTCGCTCTGTGTATTTTGCGAACAAAACTGCGATGTTGGTCGACCCGCTCGCATGGCCAAAAGGTCACCAGACAGAAATTCAACAATAACAGAATTAAGCTGCATGTTTTCAACTTGTAGCACAAACAGGTGTTTTGCAATAAGCAGTACTCTATTAATATTTGGTATAGCATTTGTTTATACAAAGATTAATTAATTTAACAGCCGTTTTAAGTACAAATAGCTACTACATTTGTGAAAAAAGCAACCGTTAGTTTATAAGATGTTGTAATGATGACGTTTTAAATAAAGAAAAAGTCAAGGTTTTTCTGCTTACGTTAAAATTGTACCAACTGAAAAAATATTGAAACAAAATTTTGCGAATTTATAACTGCTGAAAAAAATAAAACTAGGTACTTCAAATTGAGACTCTTCTGAAGTATCTTTTTTGGAGACATTTCAGGCCAAACTTAAAAAGAACAACTACGAATTAATGGGAAAATAATTATTTAAAAACTCAATGTTAAAACTCAATACAAAATAGAGTATATTCACTGAAAAAGTCATCTAAAAATATTAAAAAATGTTGGATTATACAAGCAATGTCCAATAAATCTATACCTAATTTCAGTGAAATTTGAGATGAATCAATACATATTAACACATATTAACGTTTTGAGCACCGAAGGGAGTCAAAATTGAGAATAAGTGTAATTTAATAAGATAAAAGAATAACAAAACCAAAAAGATACAGTTTTCTCTCAAAAGCTAGACACAACTAGTACAAACAGTTTTCACTTGTCTGATTTTGTTCTTAGATGGTATTATTGTGTTTATAACAAATTTCATACTTAGCAAACACAACATTTTATGTTTTAAATATTTGTATATTGAACTTATGCTCGAGTTTGAGCTCATTGGGGCACGGGTTAATATGTTTTGATCGATCTCAAATTTCACAGGAATTAATGTGCATATATAAGAAAAATTTGAGAGGGCCCCACAATGAAGACCACCGTATTATGTAGTACTTGTCATATCCAATTAGAAAACTACATTTTTTTGCAAAATGGCGGCGGTTTGGAGATAAAGATCTGTTTCATTTTTTTACCTAAAAATCAATGGTTTCTAGTTTCTTGATAAGAAATAAGGGGAATAAAAACATTGAAATAACAGAAAAAATAAATTAGAACTTATTGTTTTTCGATTGTTTTGTATGAAAAGTGCCAACTTGTTTACTGACATGATCGCCAGTATTGTCGATGTGCATTTTACGATTGTCACTATAGTTTTTGTCTAAAATTTTCTAATCGTGGTATTTTGTCATTGATTAGTATCCTCAATAATATCTATACACTAAATTTGTGATCTTGCCAGCCTCGGCACGCCCGGCCCCACCATCCTATAAAGAGTTTTCTGAAAATGTCTTATTTGCAGTAGTTCATAGACAAAAGAATATCGGTTGTAGAGTTTTTGTGCTATTCTTATCTGAACTTATTTTCACGCTACTAACATGCAATTCTATTAAGCATAAAAACAATGTCTCTGTCAAGTCTGTAATTTTTAATTCTACTTCTATATTGCAAATTGTCTTTGGAAGAAATAATAAAGATGTACAAGTATTAATCCTGTTTTGTTATGACGGCAGAAGAATCGTATTCTTCTGGTGTCAAGAATTCTTTTTTCTTTTCTTAGCAACGGATTATAGTAAACGTCGCAAATTTAGAGACTGTCCTAAATTTCGATATTTCTGTACAGTTTGATAAAATAAGAAATCTACAACATTAAACTTTATTTTAGGACATCCGGTTTGTTCATTTGACATTACGCTTATCAAACCACAATCGTTTCTTGTGTTCTAAAGGTCAGAATATAACCTAAAAGTTTGACTAATCTTGATAATTGAGTATTATGCTAAAAGTTGATTTTTTCCTTCTAAGGTAACTGCAATTCGACTTCTTTTACATTGCTACAGGATAACAGTAATTAAGAAAATTCTAATAATATCTATTTAGGCTGACTAAAAATGCTTTATATTTTCATTATACAGGATCCTGCAACTCAGCTTCCGTCTTCTGTAGCGCAGTTACCAATTACGTTAAGAGTTTGACATTTTGCAGGCTTTATAGTACTTCAAGGTACATTTCAGGAAATTATTTATGATTTTACAGGCTGTCCCAAAAATGCGCAACGCCATGGTAAGATATTTTTTTAAATTGAACCCTATACATTTTCTTACACATTTGGAAGCCTTTTATGGTTGCCTACATACCACCAAAATTTTATTGCATCGGTTGAGTGACTGCAGTGCAAAAAAATAAAAATTGATTTTTCAGCCGTTTGCTTTAAAAATCAATAAAAGCCACAAATTTCACCTCGTTAATAAAATTTTGCGACATGGTTATTAAGTTAGAACTAGTAGTCTCGTTAACCAACTGCCATTGATCGAAATTATACAGGATGACCAAAAGTAAAAAGTTGTCATGGTCATTATCACCACATAATTATAAATTCTACAGCTAAAAATGTAACAAAAATTCCTTCATCTGTCTGAATTTGGGGCGTTTACCTTACTTTTTACGTAATCACTTTTAATAATTTACTAAGGCAAATTTAGTTTAACTTGTTCCATTTGACACCAGGAAGCTATATCTCTAAACTGGGTCCTATTACATTCCGGACAACCTGCATATAGTGTGTAGTTTTCTTTTTTAAGATTTAATTTACTTGAAGTACCTATATTTGTTTACTACTAATAAAAGTAATAATAAAAGTACCAATAAAAAAGAAAAGAAATTTCAGAACCAAGCTTGGATAAAATTGCGCTTATTGTTGCTCTGAAAACAGAAGGAGAGCTGCTGTGTCAAGGACGCCGGAGGCGTTCTCATATTTTTCCTGCTGCGGTTGACCAGCAAAGCAAAGCTTGTTTGTCGAGCAAACGGCGTTGTTTTTATTCATTATGGGGGCACCCTACGACGTGGTATAAACGGATATTTTTAGAAATTACTTTTATAGCATCAAGATTAGCCCTTGTTTATCGTCTGTTATAAAAAAAAATGAGTAAACGTGGATAACAATACAGTGTAAAACTCGATGATATTTTACAATTCTTTTAAGAACAACACGGAACCAACATAAAATTAATTAGACACTGATGAACTGTGTGGACTTGGGTGCGACGAAAACAACAATTTTTCATTATATATTATAAATATTACCCTACACTGACGGTTTCCGCATTGAAAATATAATTAATTGTTTGTAGAGAGAAAGAGAGAGAGAAATAAAGTTCGTTTATAAAAACTCATTATTAGCTATATTTCTAGTTAATTACATTTTACATTGAGTTCAGCCTCACCACTATTTGCAATATCAAATAACACATCCAGCGGAGCGTTTTGCCACCATGCGGCTCTGAGCAACTTTCAATTTGGGGGCCCCCATATACAGTGTTGAATTAAAAAGAATACTTTTTTCTATACAACAACGTTAAAAGATACGAGGAATTCATTATTAATATTAAGGAGCAAGTATACCCCACTAATGAAAATTTTTGTTAGTGTTTAGAGAAAAACGATTTGTAATGAAAACTAACCACGGGTGATATAAGACGTAAGAAAATACATAACAAAAGAAAAGTCAAGGGTGTCCTAGAAAACATTTTTTTTTGCTAAATCGCAGCTTCGAAATCACGTAACAACGATAAATAATTCAAACTAAGTTCAGAGGTAAAACCTTTCTATTTTTAATGTTCTATTTTGGAAAGTCATAAAGTAATAAATTTTCACAAAATAATAATGTACAGCAAAAAAAAAAATAAATCTGATGGTGCCAGGCACATGACTTTATCATACAATATATAAAATTAATAGTTTAGCTGCATGAGATTCTATTTGATCGAGATCGATTGTTTCTGCATTAAAATAAAACAAGTTACTACGCTTATCCCAACTTCACTAGTTGTTTGTTTGTTACGTTCAAATCTTGTAACCGATTTTTTTTACCTAAACTGACCAATCGAGTTGAAAAAATTTGCATGTGGACAGGTTTCCGGCGACAATGCATGAATCATTAAAATAAATTGGAACATTTTGAATTTTTTTCGGGATTTTTTTATGATACGTTGCTAAAACATGTTTTTTTCCATAAATTTATTTAATAGTTGCTTAGTTATAAACTAGGTACGTAATCACGTCGAACATGACGTTGGTATATTTGCACACTTTACTGTGGTACTCTTGTCGCAGCATGTCTAATTATGAATAAATAATTAATGTCGATAGGTCATTTCTAGTAGCTAAGTGATGTTTATACGGGGTCATTATAAATGATTGTAGTCGAAGTAGGCCGTGTCAATGTTAATAATTTTATGCCGCTATACCCAAACAACTGTCAAACATGAAATACGTTATGTAACCAATGTCACTTTTGTGTGTAGAACAGTGGTATTCCATTCAAATAGAGCGGCAACCAGAAATATTTACATTTGATTTCATGGCATACTTCGACTACAATCATTTATAATGACCCTATATAAGTTAGGCATAGGTTGTCAATTGTCAAAACTGAAAGTTTAATTCAGGCATAAAAAACTGTAAATTTTCAGAAAAATTGGCAAACACTTAGTATAACGGTAAAAATGTAATCAGTAGTATATTATTTGATGAGCACATAATTCAGGATATTCCCATTTTCGCTTACTCGCTTACGGCTTGTGGATAAACTTTATGCTCGCGATTTATACCTGTGCCTGGATATGAAAAGGAACCAGTTGACCAAAATTGAGTTATGAGCGTTTTAGATAGAATGACCCTTGCAATAATACTCCAACATTTTACGCCGATTAAAGTGAAATTGGAAAAAAGAATAATTGAAGTTGCTGATGCAAAATGTAAACTTTTGCGCTATGATGCTTCAAACTTATGCAAAGTTTAAAAGTTAATAAATTGGTCCATATTTGGAAGTCACGCTGACTCCTACATTCTTTTAACAATTTCGATATTAGTTTCAAGACTTTTGGTAGAATTTATTATTTCGTTATTCCGTTCTGGTTTTATCGGTTTTTAATCTACTAATGGCGCTACAATAATGGCGCTACAAAATAGTGTGTAAACTAGGTATCTTCATCTCTCGAGTCTTAAGAAAACTTAAGCATTCGCTTAAGGGTTTTTGGGGTCTCTGATTCCAATACTAATATCGGATTTTTAGAATTCAACATGTCGGATGTAATTATTGTAATTAATTGTCGGAATGATATAAAAATAAAATAAAAATAAAACATGATATATGAAGGTTTCGGATGGTTCCAAATCTGTTGTCATATGTATAAAATTCAAAATAGCGGGTCCAATATGGCGACTAAACATGTAAATGACTGTCGGATTGGGAAGAAAACTGAAAGATCTGATAGATGTTTATAATTCAAAATGGCACCGAAGGCTATCTGGCAACTATAATAAATTAACGTGAATTTGCAACTTTTCTTGTCCCATCCTGTAACATAATTATGCAGCTCTCTCAACACTTGTGTCAGTTAAAAATCCAAATTTGCAAGTTCAATTTGACGACGGATAAAAAACAAATAAATCAGATAGTTATTTTAAACGTTCAATGATAAGAAATAAACATACCTATGTACATAAAACATGGAAATACAATCATAATAAATTTATATAAAAAGTAAATTATTTAACAACTACTAACTTATAGAAACTAAATTACAACTTTTTCAACATTTTTATTCATTTTATTTTTTTGAAGCATTGTCACCGGAAATCTGTCCACATACTAAATTTCAATGTGATTGGAAAAATTTGGAATAAAATTTAGATTTTATTCTAAATTTTGGACGTAACAAACAAACTAACAACAAGGGAATTTTATATAACTTTTCTAATTATATTTTGTAAAAAAAGTTTAAAAAACTGCTATCATACGGACGTTTGTTTGTGCCACTGTATGCGGCAACACCGTAATGCGCTAGTGCATAGCGTGATATCGACAACTGGTACCTTTTTCGTTCGCAATAAAAACGCATTTTTTCATTCGTTTCTAGCCGCAGATGGGTTCCAGACGAACACATCTGATAAAAAGCACAATAAACAGACTAATTAGCGAATAAAACAAAAATGTACATTTTGAACCAGTTTAACTTTATTTGCGATTATCTGCGTAACTAGAAACGGACAACTGGTCCCTTTTCACATCCACGCACACATATGTGTTATGTACCAGTCAAATATGATGTTTAATCCACGGTTTATTTATAATAGTGGTCGATCACGTAATTGTCGCCCGTAGATTTGATTGATAATGACAGTTCCTTTGAGCAAAAACCTCATTATTCAAAAGAACTGTCATTATTATCTTTCTTTATTCTTATAATTGTATAGTTTATTGCTTTATGATAAACAGTTTCCCAAATTATTTTTTTATAATATTGTATACTTATAGCAATGGTAAAAACAAAAACGACAGGCAATACGTCACTCATTACTTTAGTACGTAATGCAACAGACTACAAACTTAAAATTAAAGTATTCACATCGAATAAGTATCCAAGTTGTAGTCACACCCTCACTACATACTTTGAGTAAACCACGAAAGTTCGAATCCACACCTACAATATTTCGCAGAAAAAGTGATAATACAACAAACTCCAGTCGATTATTTCGAACTTAGTAACAGAGCTACGTCTTTCCAACACAAATAAAACACATAACTTAATCCCTGACCAGGGTCAATCTAAATTAAGGTATTCCCAAGCTTAAAACTTGGCAATTCCAAAGGAAAACATCGCTCGATTACGGTCGTATTCAGGCAAAAGCGGGATTATCGGCAAGTTAAGTACCTTCATTACCTAGAGGGTACGCAATCAACCGTCATTTCGTAGCGGGACACTTGAGCGACACCTGCTGGTTAGCTTCAAAGTCACCCTGATTGAGACGTACAATAAGGCTTTGATTGGACGATCGCTCTGTCGAAAAGGTTTGACTATTAGAGTTATACTTTTATGAAATTTGATACAATAAGACAGGGATTGAAATCGTTGCAATTTGGTGCGATATTAATGTGATATTTTGTAATAAGAGAAGAATGTAGTATGAAGATATTTCGATTTGTCTGGTCGAAGTTGCTATGGATAGCTTTGTATGAATAGGGGACCTAGTTTCGTTCCAATTTTTGCGATTGTTCCGGTTTTGAAAAGGAAGTATTGAATTGATACGTTTGAATGTATATGGAATAATGGATTCAATGTCTGTATGGTTGGAAATTACTTGTAGATTACAGAGAATAGCTTCATTTTCTTTGTGTAAAAGAATAGAATATGTATATCCATTACGTGCGAAGATGTAATTTATTCGTAAAGAAAAGTTACTGTGCTATTATGCAATAAAATAGGAAAGTACTTATATAGAACGCATAATTTGTGGATAGAGCAGGAATCAATCAGGTAAAGAATATAATAATTTATTAATTTATATTTATATATTTATATTTTTATAACAAACCAAATCTGGAGTAAAACATATTTAGCACCTCCACCATTTTAGCCAAAACAAATTAAATTGACAACGTTTTGCTAAACTCACCTATACAGTCACAGATGTTATATTCAAATATCTATTAAAAGTAAACATTAATGTTCTCTATGACAAGCTGTATATGTACGTACGTATGTAGTTGTTGATGTATTTGTGTTTTCTTTCAATTACTTAAAGCCGCTTGAATTACATATTAATTAATAAAATAATCAAAAATGAAGAGGAAATACATATTTAACAATATGAACACGACGTATGTGAACAACAACAAGTGTCAAAGGCTGGTTTTTTGACAATACCTACTATCAGTATTATCCATATACGTATTAGGAATTATACGGAGCTTGTCCTATAGCGCCAATGTGTAGCCTCGGTTCAAATAAAGTGAGACGGAGATATATATTTTGTAAATCCATGTGGTGCCTGGGATCAAACTGCGCATGCGTGGCTAGTAATTAGATGGAAAACAGGTTTATCGACGGTAAGATATTAAAGGAAAAAGGTTATTTGTCGGGCAATTCCGTCACACGAAGAAGCAACCGTAGACACGTGTTTCGGACTATTAGTCCTCATCAGTACGGTATAGCCAAGGAGTAAGATGGACACTCAATGGAAAAAACACTCAAATGGAGACCATAAGGGGGGTGCCCAATGTCGCCAATTGGTTCTTCAGTCACAACATCTTCAGGATTCGAAGACTAGATGTGACGTCGCGCCGGAGGTGACGGACACCCCAGGCCCACCATAGCCCATGGAGGTATAGATGGAAAACAGGTTTATCGACGGTAAGATATTAAAGGAAAAAGGTTATTTGTCGGGCAATTCCGTCACACGAAGAAGCAACCGTAGACACGTGTTTCGGACTATTAGTCCTCATCAGTACGGTATAGCCAAGGAGTAAGATGGACACTCAATGGAAAAAACACTCAAATGGAGACCATAAGGGGGGTTCCCAATGTCGCCAATTGGTTCTTCAGTCACAACATCTTCAGGATTCGAAGACTATATTCGTGTGACGGAATTGCCCGACAAATAACCTTTTTCCTTTAATATCTTACCGTCGATAAACCTGTTTTCCATCTATACCTCCATGGGCTATGGTGGGCCTGGGGTGTCCGTCACCTCCGGCGCGACGTCACATCTAGTCTTCGATTCCTGAAGATGTTGTGACTGAAGAACCAATTGGCGACATTGGGCACCCCCCTTATGGTCTCCATTTGAGTGTTTTTTCCATTGAGTCTCCATCTTACTCCTTGGCTATACCGTACTGATGAGGACTAATAGTCCGAAACACGTGTCTACGGTTGCTTCTTCGTGTGACGGAATTGCCCGACAAATAACCTTTTTCCGCTAGTAATTAGGACCGTCGACAGATGGCGCTATTGTAACTTAAAGTGCGCTGTCGGTATTACCGATATTATGATCATAATATCTGCCAAATCCTGGCTAACTTGTTTTATTTTAATGCAGACACGATCGAACTCGTTCAAATAGAATCTCGTGCAGGTAAACTATTAATTTTATATATTGTATGATAAAGTCATGTGCCTGGCCACATCAGATTTTTCTTATTTCTTAAAAAGCTATCGACCTAGAAAAATTAGCAAATCTGTCGGAAAGTAATATAAGTTTATAATATTATATTAATAATATACTAGCTGAATATGTTAATTTATTTAAAATTTAGATCCCGTCCGTATGTAACCATGTTATCAATTATAATAAAAAGTAATTAGCGCATAATGTGACCTGACGAGTGTATGTATTTTTTGCTTTACACAATAAATTATGTACATGAATATAAATATACACCTCGCCTATGGCTCGGCTGTGCATCTCTTCTCTCGGTCTGAAAAATAATCACTTTATCGTTTTAGCATACACTGTACTATTTTGAAAATTACTTTCAAGGATAGAACATAGAGAATTAGGAAGGATTACCTATAAGTTTTCTTTTAATGAATACAAATCATCATGTAATGTTTAATATACGACAAAAATATTGTTTTCCAAGACACCATTGACTTCACAATTCCTCCTATGTGCTTTTACATCAGTCGTATACAATCAGTCGTAAGTTTCCCAACAATTTTCATACAAAAAGGTCTGCAAAAGCTTCATTTCAACTAATTTATTTCAGTTTCTTTTTCAATTTAGTTTATGTTGTTAATTATTAGTTTATTTATTTACTTTTTGTTACCATAATGGGTATTCTTTTTATGTTCGTTTTGACATTGTTTGATATGTATTTTCTTTTTTATTTTTCTTTGTTTTGCTGGTATTTCAAACAACTCTAACTTTTTCAGGAATTGAAAGGAATAGAAGAAAAAGTTCATATGAAACTTTTTACTACGTATATATGTCGTAGGAAAATGGTTATTTCTGGCAATAGGCCGAGGCAAAAGCTATTTGCCTAGGCAAAAGCTATTTGCCTGGTCAAATATATGAGTCATCGTTGATATTTCTTCATTGAAAGTTTTTTGTCTAGGTAAATGTATTTCCCAAAACCGATGTTAGGCAAATAGCGTTTGGAATGAAACTAATTTAATTTTAAACATGTCTTAATTACAATTTACCTGTTAATTAGTTTAGGATAAAAGCATATTCGAAGATTTTATAGGTTACGAATGCTTAGTTTTCCTGGTATAAGGAAACAAACTCTTACTCGACTAGAAAACAGTAAATCTCACAAATCTTATCAACTGGGCGCTTTAATGTATTGAAGCAGATGCTATAACCTTAGTCTTATTTTGCATACGGAAAACCATTCATAACCAACTCAGTGAACATTTGGTGTGTTGAATTCAGAAATTTACTCTTTTCCAGTCTAGGATGACTCTTTTTCTGGTAAAGGGGAAACTAAACATTCGTAACCTATATACATTTTTTAGGTTATCATACGTTGTTACTCGGAAGTAATCTATATCTCTACCACTAGGAACTTTCTAATTTAAAATTTCTTTCATTTCATTTTTGCTAAAATATCATTATATGTATTATTCATTATTATATCGTTAGTATTAATTATTGAGAAATACAAATAAAAACAGAATCATTGCTGCTTAAAAATCAATATGAATTCTACTTCCTCTCTAAATCTTCCTTTTAGCACAACCTGTTATTCAACCTGGTTGTTCAAGCAATCCATTTTTTAATTAACATTTCTAAAAAGAAGATATAATTTTATTCCATTTTTACAGAATTATAATTCCAGATATTATCAGAACCCTTAATCGTAACACACCCTTCAAAGACCCTTTAGAGTAACTCACCCGCCCCCTACGTTTCGATACACTCAAATTCATAAAGAGACGATCAAATAGAGTTCGAAGTAACGACACGTGAATGACCTGGGACGCATGTGGTATATGCCATAACAGAGTGCACCTAAACTAAATTTACTGGCGTTTCAAACGTTTCACCGTTAATGTACCGGAATTGAAAGCCAGTACGGGAAGTGTGTTGACTCTATCAAGTCTCCGTACGTAGGAGTAGGTGCACCCGACTGTTGTATAGGTATACTAGAAATATACAAAGCTTGAGTTAATGGATGAACATCGTAAACGAAGCTGTTACTAGTATATTTATTCTAAAAGTTTGTATGACGATTTCCAAACTCAATTATGTGAAATTGGTTTTTAATAGCAATACTGTTCATTATAGAAGAACATTATGAAATTGAGTACTGAGTGTATTGAGTGTGTGTGTCTATGTGTAGTAAAGAGTGTGTATACTGTATGGGTATAGAAATGTGTAAACAGACGTCAGACGATACTTCTAACACAATATTTTTTGGATATAACTCTTTCAAATATACTACTTTATTACCTATGCTACAGATAGACTGTATAATATTGTTAAACACCATTTGTAGGGGGCGTGGTTAGCTACAAAGCTTGAATATTTTGCATGTGGCAAGATGAATTCTACCATAACGTAAATACTGATTGTTTGCATTTCCTGTTTTGCGCATTAAGGGTGCATTTCTATGTTATAAAGTTGTATCAACTTTAAATAAAGTTTTCGAAAATGCTGCAAAAGGTTACGAAACCCAAAATACAACATGAAAATTAGATGATAGGATCTTTTTTAGAACTTATTTTTTAGTCGATTTTGAATCAATATACTCATATAATATTTAAGTATCTATAATTGCTTGTGACATTATAATAATAATAATGGCAACGTAACTACTGTGTGTCTTAGATATTAAAATTTGGACAATGAGTTCAGCCTGTATGTATTCGAAAGAATAATACTCAATTAATCTCATCAACCAACACCAAAGCGTTACATTCGAACTTTGAAAATTATACCGGGATGAATAAATATAAATTTATTCATTTTTTGTCATTCTCAATGCATAATCCCAACAACATTTTTTCTTATTTAATTGAATTTTCGGTTACTAATATATTTGTTTTATTCTTTTACATAAAAGTGCCGTTTCCACATTAGAACAAATATAACAATTATTACTCATTTTATTATTATCATTCCAAGTATTAAATCATCATACATAATAAAGGGACAAGTAAGTACATGTTCATTAGGCCAGGTACATAGTTGTTTTTATTAAAATAATACATCTCTAGGTAAAAAGATACAAAACAATATCTTCTATTGGCGCAAAAAACAAAATATTGCAGTCATCAGTGAACCATATCGATTCTTATTAACATCAATTGTTGAGACTTCTTAGGATGTTCTCTCTAAAGCTGTCATTAAGTATTCCACCAGCAATGAAGTAAATAAGTTTTTATTTTTTGTATATGTATAACACTGTGCAACAAGAAAATTCCTCCCGTGTAATTTGAGCTAATATTGATTCCTTATGACACCCTGAACACTTTCCCAAAAGCGTTTTTCTAGGTTAGCTCGAATAAGCGAGATATTTGCAAATTTATTTTTATTTTTATTCATAATTTTGCCTTGTGGTTTATTATCCGCTTTTTCGAGCTAACCTAGAAAAACGCCTTGGGGATGTGTTCAGGGGGTTATATAGAATCATTATTAGCTAAAATTTCCCGGGAGGAAGAAAGTTGATCAAAATTTGTCGCACAGTGATGTATTTTGAGTGTTATGTATGACATGAAATTAGATAAACCACTTACTTCACTTTTTGTGGGCTCGGACCATAGACTTCACGAGCCCCACAAAGTCTCTCGGCCGCTCTGACAAAACAAATTAAAGGTTTTTATGTTGTATTAACATAACAATACTGTTTCAGTTCTTATTATTAGTGCTATTAAGTAGTAAAACCTATTAATTTTCGAATTCCTCGAACTTCTGGTAGGTGTTTACTTTCTAGATTTGCATCAAATTTACGTTTATTGTACCAACCTTACAAAAATTAACCTGTTTACATTAAAAACATTAGATCTAAAGTATATTTTGGCTACATATCACTACCCATCATTCTAAAATTAATTTATACTTGACATAATATTTTCACAACAACTCAAAATTTACTTTCCGTCTTGCATTACATTATATCGATTCGCATATCTAAGGGCCTAGGTGCAGCCGTTTTCCCATACTGACAAACATTGACATTGACAAACACATGATCGACTTTTACAATACTTACCTTATACATTTTTAATTAATTGCGGTCAGTTAAAGGATCATTCCTTCGAAAAACAATGAGCAAGGCGGCCATATTCAATAAAACTGACCTAACTTACAAATAAAAAGATCTATTAAATTAATAAAAAGTCCATTAAATTAGAAAAAAAAACTACATATTAAAACTAATCTTTATGCTGGCAAACAAGTCATAATTTCCCCAATCACTTTCCTCGCTTCATGCACGTGGATTCCAGTTGACAGGAGTTGCATTTTCTTGTAAACTACGGCCCGGGAAATGAGAAACTGTTCTCCGAGAAAACTTTTCCTGGAAAAGTTATACTTTCCGCTTGATTATTTCTTCTAATTTGACATCAGAGGTAAACAGTAAACAATTGACACGTGCATCACCTTCGCTGAGTTCAGCCAACCTAAAGTTATTTATTTACATTACAGTTGGCTTGAATATTTATTCATTCATACTTTAGAATGGTGCAATACTGTTAGTCATATGGTGATAATTTACAGACAAGAGTAACAATCTAACAGTAAAGCTAAATATATAATGAGTACTGAGTAGATATATCGAATAAAAGGGTTGGTATAGCGCAATGAATAATAAATGTTCAATGTTGTTCCCATTATCTGCTATACGATACCAGTGATACCAGTTATGAATGCGATATTGTTTCTGTTTTTCGATTAGAGTGCTCTTCCAACTCGACCTGTTATTGGTTTCAGGAAAAAGGCAGAATTCCATGTACCAACCACACGTTCGGGCCTCTTGGGGACTTGATGTGTAATTTTGGCAAATCCCAATGGCGTGCCACGTGTACACTTCATTTCCGCATGTATATTGTATATTTAAGCTGCACCACTCGACTATACGATATATGCAGTCGCGCAAATACCTACATAAACCATAACTTGTCACTGTATGTACTACAGCAAGCAGTTTGTTGATATTTCATAGTACACGAGGATACACGTGGATATATGGGTTTGGAATTTAATACAAATTAGAATTGAATAGAACATTTAATAGTGCAGAATTTATTTTCTGTAAATCTAACTTGCTAATATTAATATAGTGAACTTACATTAGAAAATTTTGGAGAAAAAGACAATTAAAAATCAAGGCAACTCAAAGGATAACATTAGTTCGGTAATGGGAAGGGAATATAGATATTTTCAATTTATTTGGGTGCGCTGAATACCAATCTGAAATTGAAAATTACATGGCACTTCAGGTTATTGCGTTTTTTGTTGTTTTTTTTTGTGCAGTGGACCGTAAACCTCTTACAGAATCGATAAAATAATTGGTACAATAATATTTGTGCAGTACAGGCAAAACTAAAAGTACTATGAGACCTGTTTTATTTACTTTTTGGAGCTAACTGAATACTGTCTGCTATGAAGACGCGAGGAAGACTTTTTATAATCAGTCATCAGTCATCTGTAATTCAAATTTATTGGTCAAATTTAATATGTGTAATAAATAATAAATAACAACATGACTCAAAATGACTGTTCTAAAATGAGAATATACAATATAAGTATATGACACACAGTACTAGTATTTACTTGAATAGGCGAAGTTCGGTCAAGGAATGGTTTTCAATTTAAGGGGGTTTTCCGCTTTGATAATGAAAGAACCACACAAGATTTATAGACAAAGTTTTTTTTTATTCTTTTGTGTTACTATCGATGTATAAAATTACCAACTTGAAAATTATTGTGATGATCTCGTTAACCTTGCAGATTACATTGTGCGCGCTTTGGTGCAAACATTAATTTATAACGGTAACCACGATTACACATTTAGCGTTGTATAATAATGATTCAAATAATGTTCAAATAATGACCTCATTATTTGAATGAACTGTCATCATTATACAACGCTAGTGTCAAAGTCTGTCAAAACGTACGTGGATGATAGTTATTTGACAGTCTCGCCGTCATTGACAAATTCATTTAAAATATTTTGCATAAAATGGAATTTATGAGTCGTAGTTAAAACGTCGTGTTTGACTCGCACATAACGGATATAAATCGCTCGCATGATTACACGCTCACCTACGGCTCGCGTGTAAACTTCATGCTCGCGATTTATATCCTTAATTATGTGCTCGTCAAATAGTATACTAATTAAAAGTTGAAAATGATGAACTATTAAAAAATGCTTTATTTTTGTTTCATTAATATTTTCTTTATTGATTTTGTCCTGGTTTTACAAATACCGGTATATTTTTATACTCGTTTTTGTTAGCAAAGCTCCGTTTCAACTTCTCAATTCGCTGCTGAATGATATTATGTGTGAACATATAGCTAATCTTTATGTATTGAATAGTCTTTGTTTTCATTTTAATTGAATTACTACTATTAAATCAGAAAAACCATCAGAGATTGGTGGTTATCTAAAGAACAATGGCTTTTAAGATTGTGCTATCATAAATTAATTAAGGAAAATATAATTTACCGTTTTGAATTTCTAATTACGTAGTAATTTATTATTTAAAATTAATAATTTTAAATTCAGCGATAACTTACCGAAAAATTAATTACCGAAATTTGACAATGCTAGAGATTGCTAGTTATCTACAAAATAATGATTTTTTTTCAAACATTTAATTGACATATGTAGTAATCCTAATTATGATCGGTATTAACGCCTGTTTAAGTTACGATTTTAAATTTTACCCGGTAATGTAAGCCAACGTAATTTACCATTTTTAATTTTCAATTACGTAGTAATTTATCATTTGAAATTAGTAATTTAGTTAGGTTAGTGGGATGTAGCTTTCAACTAGGCATTTCAACTGGTCTTTTGAAGCAAGTGCTAGTAGTACAGTTGTTGAAGGTATTTTTAATCTGATATCTGAAACAGTTGTTGGAGAATTCGTGTACGTGAGTAGAAGACGCCAAAGTCTAATGTTCAATGTATGCAGATCCGACATGAGCACAATTCTGCGATCGAAATATATTTTTTTTTTTACAATTTCCGCTGGAAAACTTCAAACGACGCCCATGCTCGTTTTAATGTCGTTCAAATGCGACACAGACGACACCGGCTATTACTGCACAATCTGAAGGCAATATGTAGTTCAGACGTTGTTTACCAGCTCATGCAAGCATCTCATTTCAATAGGAAAACACTTATAGTTTCCACTATGCACCGAGTTGCGTTTCTGTATTTTCCCTGCTGGCAGACGGTTGACGTCAGGCGGTGTAACGTAATACCATCAACATGGTAAACATATCGGAAGTTATTAAATTACTACAAACTGTATTTACTTTGGTAGAAGAGAAACATAATATAGACGAACTTTTAGTACATTGGATACAAATATTTTTCAATTTATGTAAAAGCACTAAGCATAAATTTTCCTCGGACATGCGAGATATACATTTAATAACTTAAGAGGGTTATTTTTGGTGAGATCCCTGGAGTATATCTAGTCCTGCGAGGGTTCCATTAAGTCCTGTTTATACCTATTGGGAATCCTAGAGCTTTTATCTGGAAAAGCGACAAGGAAATTGGGTATCAAAATAGCACCGTAGCTTGTTTGGAGATAGGAATAAAGAGAGATAACGAGATAACAGACCAAATCACACAAAATATTCTGCTGTGGTTAGTCCTATGTTAATTATTTCTAGTTAGTTATCACGAATCTAAACCAATAACGATTGTAGCGATGCCTTTCTAGAGTTTACCTTTTGACATTTACTGGATTGTATATCCAATCCACTGAAACCAATAGAAAGAAGTATGATACAAATAACTGGATTCTTTGTCGTTGAGCTACTAAATCAAAATGTAAAAGCAGATGTGTAGAAAAATACACCGAACTAGAACTGAAACTAAGGAATTACATACAAGATTTTCTGTCACAGTTGAACAAACAATTCTATATTTGATTACTTTGTTGGTATATTATTATAGAGAACAATATCAAGATTAGTGCATTTTATTACAATTTAGAAAAAATACAACTTTTACAGGAAAGCTAACATGGTGATAAGGGACTTGGTGAAGCAGTTTTGTCGTCATCCTGTTTTCAAACGATCGATCTGAATGTTTGACATTTTATTGAAGAAAGACTTATATTTGTTGAAAAGTGGTTTCAGAAACATTTGACCAGCTACATCGTACAACATGCGTTTAATCACAAAAACACAACATTTCTACAATTTAATTTTGTTTATTGGTTTATTATTTGTTATTATCGATAATGAAAAACAAAGTCATAAGTGGGACATTATACTTCATTAACCCTTTTGTTTTATCTATTGTCTACTATGTGTAACTACGTAAATTGCAAGCACGTCACAGAATTGTTTAGATTCTTATCATTTTATTCAGTTGAGGCTTAACTTATTAGAAACGATGTCGGAAAAATATTTTGATTTTTGGGGGATTTTACCAATATTACACCATGATAACCCTTGTTCACAGAATATGTTTCAAAATTGGGAATGTCTTGCAACAGGCTTTCTGTCTTCTTATTACTGTTCATTGTTGACTTAAACATTTAAAAATTTTAAAACAAAAAAAAAACACAGTATAGCCCAGTGAAAAACGACAAATAACGCTGGTCGCTTCGGAAAAGTTCAAACCACGCGGGGCTGTTTTTGCAGCTTTCTGTGGATTGTACTTGATATCCCCATATGTATCAACTGGAATCAAACAGTAGCCCGATATTTTCTAAACATTTTAAATTTAATGATTTAATCAAAAATAATTAATTCGGGAGCAGAGAATGAAAGGCTTATCAGTCTTTGATAATATAATTCTTGGGACTTTAAAATTTGCCTACGTTTCGCCGGTAATCTTCAGCTTCTTCAGGGCCTACAGTTAAACAATAAACACCCTATTAGTTATAACTCCAGAATAGATGAACTAAATTATATCTTTGACCTTGCTCACAATAACTCGTTCCCTAAAAAACATATTAATGAACTTTTACATCATATAATAACAACAAATGACCCTTTATATACAACCGCAAAACCCACTAATAGAATATACAACCCCTTTTCATATAATAATATTAGCATAAAATTAAACACCATTTTACCGAAATTCAACATATACCCTGCATTCAAAAGTAATAACACAATTTATAACATACTCTCTAATTTCAAAACTCCTAAATCTATTATGGAAAAGTGTGGAGTTTACTCAGTCAAATGCTCAGAATGTAACTCTATATATGTAGGTCAAACTGGAAGGAATTTAGCAAAACGAATGGCGGAACATAAAAACAGAGCAACATCTAACTTATTTCAACATAGGTTAAACACGGGCCATCATATTGATTATAATACACCAAAACTACTCCACCGATGTAACAAAGGATATAAGATGGATTTACTAGAACAATTAGAAATAGAAAAACACAAACGAAATAATAACGTCACTTTGCTTAACGATCAGTTAATATTTTATAACAGACCAATATTTTCTTACATTTTAACTTCCTAAATTTGCCCAGCCTGTTTTCCTCCACTACGCTGCTAACTTCCCAAGGTCGTCTTGTCATTCGTCTGTTGTGTTCTGGGATGATAGACACGTGTTGTTGTGTAGTGCTTAATTTATTTAATTTTGACCGTGAGTAATTTATTAAAATATTTGTATGTGCTTATCTAGATTAAGTTTGCTGTTTTTATATATTGTAGATTTAGGCTGAAGATGTCGTAAGACGAAACATGTACCCATTAAAATAACATAACCAAACAAAGGAAAAGAGGTTTTATTTACACATTTCCAATAAACATCAGTTTGGCAATCAATTAAGTATAAATACACAAAAAACAGCTGGTACGCAATACTTACTTGTGTGTGACCAAGATTTATCAAGATAAAGTATTTTGGGTGCTGACCTTTCCGGAAGTGCACATAGTCGTTACATACACAGGGTAATATCGATGCAGATGTAATTTCAATCTTACTAATATGATTTTCAGCACATATAAGATCGACAACGGACATAACGAACGCTAATAATAATGATGGAGGGCTGTGAGAGACATCTAGTGGAAGTATTATAATATAATAATAATAGTTTATCTTGACAAATCTTGGTCACACACAAGTCAGTATTTACATCAATTTCTCTCTTAATAAAAAAATTACAATAGCAATGATGAGATAGAAGTTAGTATCCTGTTATAGACTATACAGCGTACATCACCGACCCAGAAGGACTGGACAACATGCCACAAAATGTTAACATTAACTTCGCTATTATCTCCACTATAAACTTAGCTTAATTCTTACACCCTGTATATGCTCAAAACTGAAATACCAATAAAAAATACTACCCCAACGGGGTTGTTGGGGAAATAACCTTCAATGATACAAAACCATCATTAAAATTAAACAATTGGTTTAAAAGTTACTGCATTTTAACCTTGACTTCCCCTTTTGGTGGAAGGAAAAAATCCCATAAAAAACGAGGCAGGTATTTATATCTTTCTTCTTCACTTTCTTGTTTTTTGCCCGAAATATTGTTGGTCAATTTCTTGGTTTACGTCTATCTTTCCCCAATTCTGTAACCCATTTTTTGTTTTTTGTTTGGTCTATTTTAGGCTAGATCTTTCTGTACCTACTTTCTGCTGCAATAATGTTTTAATTGTTTAAGCAGTTGTTTATGCTCTTGGTTATATTCTTGTTATTAGCATAAAATAGCTAAGGGAAAGTTAAAAATGCGCCTTAATTTTTGCACCTCCACGATTTTGATACGTAAAAAACAAGATTACAAGGAACCTTCAAGCTCAATTAGGTCGTTCACCAAAATATTAAATAACCATCCTCCATCCAAACAATTTCATCCGAATTTCGTTTTGCGGAGAAATCAACAACAACCTATTGACACAATTTCCTGTAGCCACCGGAAACAACAGTGTCCGTTTCAGCACGGGGCTATATATCTCAGTTTTAATAACAAACAGATGCCGGACGCAAAATACCAAAATGGCTTCGCAACACCGAGAGCCTATTGTGCGTCTGACAGGTCGCGGTGCGTGGATTCCACGTGGTAATCTGAAAACAATTGGCGGCGTGTAAGCGACCCTGTACTTGCTGCCGACTTCACACACGCGTACCTACATGCACTGAAATGCCTGAAATGTATGCACTAGAATGTTCGCCTGATGCCAGGACAATGGCGTACAGTTCAAAGCGCCATCTACACTGCGCCGATTGTCTTGTCATGTTTTGTTTACGTCACTTGGTCGGAGCTGTGGGATTATGTGGACACCTGAGTTGGTAATTAGATTACACAAATTGGTCGGATTACATAAATTGGACGTTTCACTGGATGTATTTGTGTCGTAATATATGTCTTCAGTGTGCAAACTTTTTAGAAATAATCTGTAGATGAAAGTTTTTGATTTTGTCTCTTCTTTGCTATGAATAAATAAAATATTAAAAATATTATACCATATGAACAATAGGACGCCTACTAAAGATGTACACACAGAAACAAATGAACTCTCACTATAATGCAGCAAATAACCGTGAACAAAATTTTGTTAATTTATGAAATACAGAACAAAAAAATAAAAACCAAACTGAAATTTACCAGAGCAGAAGATATCCATGACCCTAGAACAAGGACAGTATCACATATAAGACCACGAAGATTCACAGCAAATCGATATGCACCTATATTGAGAACTACAGATCTTGAAATATACAACAGATTACCATCATACATAAAGACGTACAGTATATTCAAGATGAAAATGAAGAAACCTTTAAAAGAATCACCGTAGAAATCGACTAACCAACCGGTCAAACAAAAACCACCAAACCCACCGTTAACCCGAGATGGGACCAATCGTCCAATTCCCGAGGCGAGGACAGAGGGAGAAATCGACATATTATACAGGCATTCTTTTTATCTACGTAGATATATTAATATCCTATGTATATATTATGTTTTGTATTGAATTATTACATAAATTATTGCTTCCACAATACGTTTTTAATCTTTGTTTTTCCATATTTTAGTCTATTTTTAATAATTTTCTCGCCTTTCAGTTGATTGGTTCAATTCTCTATCTACTATATGAGTGCGTGGATGTGAAAAGGGGCCAGTTGACCGTTTCTAGTTACGCAGATAATCGCAAAGAAAGTTAAACTGGGTTCAAAATGCACATTTTTGTTTTATTCGCTAATTAGTCTCTTTAGTGTGTTTTTTATCAGATGTGTTCATCTGAAACCCGTCTGCGGTTGCATGAAAAAATGCGTTTTTATTGCGGACGAAAAAGGAATATCACGCTACGCTCTAGCGCATTGCGGTGTTCAATATATCTACATACAAAAAATATAAATGTATTACAATAAATGTTTATAAAACAGTTGATTGTAAAACAGTTGTGTTGCCGCATCAGCTTATAAACTTTTTTGTACAAAATATTAATTACAAAGTTATATAGTATTCCGGGACAATTACTATGCTTATATTAACATCAATTAATAATTCCCCGATTGCCGCACAGACAAGCCACTGGCTTTGTGCACATGGCAACATCCCCAAAAAAAAAAAAAAAAAAAAAAAAAAAAAAAAAAAATTGTTGTTTATTTTGTCTGTTTGGTCGTTTGTCTGTTTGTTTGTTACGTTCAAATCTTGTAATCGACATTTTTCCTACTTCCCAGTGTCGAATCGAGTCGAAATTTTGCATGCGGATAGAATTCCGGTGACAAAACATGAAGAATAAAAAAAAAATGGAAACTTGTCCAAAATTTTAATCAAATTTCAAAATTTGGCAGTTTTTTTCTAATTAAGTTGAAATTTTGTATGTGGACAGACTTCCGGTAACAATGCTTGAAATAACGAAGAAAAAATAAAAATTTGAAGAAAAATTTTCTAAAATTGTAATTATTGTTTATAAAGCGTAGTTTTGAAACAATTTACTTTTTATATAAATTTATTATGATTGTATTTCCATGTTTTGTGCACCTAGTTATGCTTATTTCGTATCATTAAACGTTTAAAACAATTTGATACTATCTGATTTATTTGTATTTTATACGTCGTCAGATTGAATTTGCAAATTTGTATTTTTAACTGACGCAAGTGTTGAAATCAGAGAGCTGCATAATCATATTACAGGAAACAGGAAAGGAAAAGTTGCAAATTCACGTTAAT
This sequence comes from Melinopterus prodromus, assembly GCA_964023965.1. Classification (NCBI taxonomy): domain Eukaryota; kingdom Metazoa; phylum Arthropoda; class Insecta; order Coleoptera; family Scarabaeidae; genus Melinopterus; species Melinopterus prodromus. Next base: position 11,765,125 of record OZ030390.1, on the reverse strand, counting down.
TTATTATGGTTGCCAAACTGCATCTTATTGGATCCGCCATTTTGAATTTTATACATCCGACAACAGATTTGGAATCCGAAATCTTCATATATCACATGTTTTAATTTTTATATAAATCCGACAATAAATTACATGTTTGGTCGCCATATTAGATCCGCCATTTTGAATCCTAAAGATCCGAAATCATATCACGAATCAGACACCCCAAAAGCCCCTTACGAGAATGCTTGTCTTCTTAAGACTCGAGAGATGAAGATACGTAGTTTACACTATTTTGTAGCCCCAGGCCAATGGGGCTATAGATAGAAAAACCAATATCCAGGCACACATATGAGGGGTATACAGAGTTAGTCAAAATTACCGGAAACATCCTCCAACCGTGAAAAATTTCAAATTTTTTTTCAATAGTTTAATTTTTGGTACTTTATTGCAGGTAGTCTCAGAAAAGTCAAGCAAAAGCAACTGAAGAGGAAGTATAAAGACATCGAATGGTCCCGGAGACGACATCTACCGATGGAGGCGATAACGACATTATAAGGTAGGATTTAAATGATTTTATATTTGCGGTTCTGTCGGCCTGTAGACCTTTGACACTCTCTTTCGAGTTCCCAAAGTACCAAGAAGCGTGGTTTCTTTTGGATACTTCCGTAAACGACTTTTTACGTAGTCAGGAAAAGAAAATTACAAGACTTGTATAATGCTATAACAATTTCTAAAAAAAAATTGAGAAATTTCCCCTAGGTTTTTGAATTCCTTGGTATTTAAATTCGTAGTTGTTATCTATGTTTCTTTCCACACTATACATGCCAGGGATTGGAAATGTAATATGTTGCGCGCAATTTTACTGCATTTCAAATATAAAATCCTGCGGGAAATGATGTATCATCCTTTTCCTTGGAAACATCGATTTCTGCTTTCGGCGACGACGTAGATATACTATTAGTAATTCGTAGTTCGAAGAAATTTTTTATTCTGTATAATTAATATTAATATCATTCTGCGCCTTAAAATAATAGGGAGGAACAATAACAAAAGTAATTATGTTTTTCTCTATCAATAACCTCAAATGCGTCGCTCTTGCCATTTCTTTATTTTCTATTTTCAGTATGTGAAATTTCCGACTTATTTAGAATTTTAATTTAGTAACTTGCATAATAATTGCAAGCATAGTATAATTAAAACGTTCTGAAGTTTTTATTTCATATCCTATGCGTATTGAATTTTATATCCTCCCATGGAAACGGATTTGTGACGAACAGATTATATAAAACGTCATCTCTTTGTCCTAATTGGTCCTATTGTCATTTTTTGCCTTCGCCTTTGCCATTGTGATCTTCGATGGATTTGCATTCGAACGTCGGATACAAACGTCGTATCTATATCCGATTCAACGCTGAATGTATTATGTTGCGCAACTCTACGCTTATTTGTCTGGCAACGTCAATGGTTGGCCGATTCATCTTTGAATGTAGGTAGAATACGTACGTATAGAAACGTTTTCTGGTGTTATCGAGAAGTTTGAATTTGTTTCTTTGCGCTTTTCATTAATATCTTATTTAAAAGACACCCACGTTAAACTATTTGTATATCCCGAGAGTGTGGAGTGATATTAATCGTGATCTCCTCTCGTCTTAAAGCTGATGTATTGTCTGTGGTTTAGCCGTTGGAAAGGACAATGGTATTAGTTTTGTTTTTCGCTAATAATAGATATTACATTTTATTCGGATGTGAAAATGCGTCAGCAAGTACGCAAGGACATCGACTTGGCGGTGAATTAAAATACCATCGATTACGTATTTTCCGGAAAAATATCGTTCTCACGTTTCCAGTGAGATCAAGCAAAATCGTGTCGTATTTTTGGTTGTAACGGAGTTCAGAATGACGTTTTTTAGAAATATTTTTAAATGTGTGGTGTATTTCTCAATGATCTTTTTATTAATTCATACTCTAGTGGCTGAGTAATCTGTTGCTATTATTCGAACAATTTAAACAGTAATCATTTGGATGCTTTTTACTTTGTCAGTTTTTTATGGTCCACCCCTACAAAACATTTGAATCGGTGAGTGGAAGAACAGAATAAGTCCAAATTAGGCGTTTGTGATCGGGGTCCTTGTTTTTGAAATAGGTGTGCTACTTCAAAATTATTGTTTAAAGTATGTGATTTCTTACAAAATTTTAGCCAGTCCGCAAAAGCCCAACTACCTTCTATCAAATTAAGGTTGTGGTTCTTGATACAATTTTTGACGCTGATTACGCTGGTATAATTTGATTTTACTTATTTGGAACGGTTCGGCAGTTATTACGTTCCCAATTATCAAAAATGATGCTAAAAACACCCATTTTACTATGTTAGAAACTTTGAACGCAAACTGTGTCCGATCTAATCGACCGATGTTGACGGTTCAAACGGTATCGGATGGGAAATTGACCGAGGAATTCATTTCTGTAAGCCGCGTTGCTCTACGGTTCGCGGTTCGCGAGAAAAACGCGATAAACCGCGGAAATTATAGTTTCCCACTTTCTGGCCAAACCGTACACGCTACGGGAAAACCGACCACACCGTTGAATTCAGCACATCCCAATGCATAAGCACGACTACATTCGAACGCTCTATCTCTCAAAAAGTTATAATTATTTTTTCGTTCTAAATTTATTTTAGATGGAAAAAAATGAACATTTTAACCGCTGGTGATAGAAAGGTTTGCCCACTTCCAAATGATAGCTCTTGTTGAGTCTATCAAAAATATGTATACTTTTATATGCCTAAGATTTACCATTTTCATATTATGTGGTCCATTTCGCTTATTTTTGTATTATTTGAAATATCGTAATTTCAGCACAACTCGGTAGCCGGTGGAGACAGTGACTTTTCCTATGTAAATTTGTAATCAGCGCACCCATTTTAGTAAGATAGCAAAGGTTCCATGTTGATCGCGGTCCTTGTTTTTGAGATAGGTGTGCTACTTCAAAATTAATGTTTAAAATATGCGATTTCTTACAAAATTTTAGCCAGTCGGCAAAAGCCCTACTACCTTCAATCAAATTAAGGTTGTGGTTCTTGATACAATTTTTGACGCTGATTACGCTTCTATAATTTGATTTTACTTATTTGGAACGGTTCGGCAGTTATTACGTTCCCAATTATCAAAAATGATGCTAAAAACACCCATTTTACTATGTTAGAAACTTTGAACGCAAACTGTGTCCGATCTAATCGACCGATGTTGACTGTTCAAACGGTATCGGATGGGAAATTGATCGAGGAATTCATTTCTGTAAGCCTCGTTGCTCTAAGGTGCGCGGTTCGCCAGAAAAACGCGTAAAACCGCGGAAATTAGAGTTTCCCACTTTCTGGCCAAACCGTACACGCTACGGGAAAACCGACCACACCGTTGAATTCAGCACATCCCAATGCATAAGCGTGACTACATTCGAACGCTCTATCTCTCAAAACGTTATAATTGTTTTTTCGTTCTAAATTTAGCACTTTTAGACAGAAAAAAATTGAACATTTTAACCGCTGGTGATAGAAAGGTTTTTCCACTTCCAAATGATAGCTCTTGTTGAGTCTATCAAAAATATGTATACTTTTATATGCCTAAGATTTACGATTATCATGTTATGTGGTCCATTTCGCTTATTTTTGTATTATTTGAAATATCGTAATTTCAGCACAACTCGGTAACCAGTGGATACAGAGACTTTTCCTCTATAAATTTGTAATCAGCGCACCCATTTTAGTAAGATAGAAAGGTTTTATGTAGATCGGGGTCCATTTTTTTGAGATAGGTGAGCTACTTTAAAATTATTGTTTAAAATATTTTATTTCTTACAAAATTTTAGCCAGTCGGCAAAAACCCAACTAGCTTCAATCATATTAAGGTTGTGGTTCTTGATACAATTTTTGACGCTGATTACGCTGGTATAATTTGATTTTACTTATTTGGAACGGTTGGGCAGTTATTACGCTCCCAATTATCAAAAATGATGCTAAAAACACCCATTTGACTATGTTAGAAACTTTGAACACAAACTGTGTCCTATCTAATCGACCGATGTTGACGGTTCAAACGGTATCGTATGGGAAATTGACCGAGGAATTCATTTCTGTAAGCCTCGTTGCTCTAACGTGCGCGGTTCGCGAGAAAAACGCATCAACCCGCGGAAATTAGAGTTTCCCACTTTCTGGCCAAACCGTACACGCTACGGGAAAACCGACCACACCGTTGAATTCAGCACATCCCAATGCATAAGCGTGACTATATTCGAACGCTCTATCTCTCAAAACGTTATAATTGTTTTTTCGTTCTAAATTTAGCACTTTTAGATAGAAAAAAATTGAACATTTTAACCGCTGGTGATAGAAATGTTTGCCCACTTCCAAATGATAGCTCTTGTTGAGTCTATCAAAAATATGTATATTTTTATATGCCTAAGATTTACTATTTTCATATTATGTGGTCCATTTCGCTTATTTTTGTATTATTTGAAATATCGTAATTTCAGCACAACTCGGTAGCCGGTGGAGACAGTGACTTTTCCTATGTAAATTTGTAATCAGCGCACCCATTTTAGTAAGATAGAAAAGGTTTTATGTAGATCGGGGTCCATGTTTTTGAGATAGCTGAGCTACTTCAAAATTATTGTTTAAAATATTTGATTTCTTACAAAATTTTAGCCAGTTGGCAAAAACCCAACTACCTTCAATCAAATTAAGGTTGTGGTTCTTGATACAATTTTTGACGCTGATTACGCTGGTATAATTTGATTTTACTTATTTGGCACGGTTCGGCAGTTATTACGCTCCCAATTATCAAAAATGATGCTAAAAACACCCATTTTACTATGTTAGAAACTTTGAACGCAAACTGTGTCCGATCTAATCGACCGATGTTGACTGTTCAAACGGTATCGGATGGGAATTGACCGAGGAATTCATTTCTGGAAGCCTCGTTGCTCTAAGGTGCGCGGTTCGCGAGAAAAACGCGTCAAACCGCGGAAATTAGAGTTTCCCACTTTCTGGCCAAACCGTACACGCTACGGGAAAACCGACCACACCGTTGAATTCAGCACATCCCAATGCATAAGCGTGACTACATTCGAACGCTCTATCTCTCAAAACGTTATAATTGTTTTTTCGTTCTAAATTTAGCACTTTTAGATAGAAAAAAATTGAACATTTCAACCGCTGGTGATAGAAAGGTTTGCCCACTTCCAAATGATAGCTCTTGTTGAGTCTATCAAAAATATGTATACTTTTATATGCCTAAGATTTACCATTTTCATATTATGTGGTCCATTTCGCTTATTTTTGTATTATTTGAAATATCGTAATTTCAGCACAACTCGGTAGCCGGTGGAGACAGTGACTTTTCCTATGTAAATTTGTAATCAGCGCACCCATTTTAGTAAGATAGAAAAGGTTTTATGTAGATCGGGGTCCATGTTTTTGAGATAGGTGAGCTACATCAAAATTATTGTTTAAAATATTTGATTTCTAAAAAATTTTAGCCAGTCGGCAAAAACCCAACTACCTTCAATCAACCGATGTTGACTGTTCAAACGGTATCGGATGGGAAATTGACCGAGGAATTTATTTCTGTAAGCCTCGTTGCTCTAAGGTGCGCGGTTCGCGAGAAAAACGCGTCAAACCGCGGAAATTAGAGTTTCCCACTTTCTGGCCAAACCGTACACGCTACGGGAAAACCGACCACACCGTTGAATTCAGCACATCCCAATGCATAAGCGTGACTACATTCGAACGCTCTATCTCTCAAAACGTTATAATTGTTTTTTCGCTCTAAATTTAGCACTTTTAGACAGAAAAAAATTGAACATTTTAACCGCTGGTGATAGAAAGGTTTTTCCACTTCCAAATGATAGCTCTTGTTGAGTCTATCAAAAATATGTATACTTTTATATGCCTAAGATTTACGATTTTCATGTTATGTGGTCCATTTCGCTTATTTTTGTATTATTTGAAATATCGTAATTTCAGCACAACTCGGTAGCCGGTGGAGACAGTGACTTTTCCTATGTAAATTTGTAATCAGCGCACCCATTTTAGTAAGATAGAAAAGGTTTTATGTAGATCGGGGTCCATGTTTTTGAGATAGGTGAGCTACTTCAAAATTATTGTTTAAAATATTTGATTTCTTACAAAATTTTAGCCAGTCGGCAAGAACCCAACTACCTTCAATCAAATTAAGGTTGTGGTTCTTGATACAATTTTTGACGCTGATTACGCTGGTATAATTTGATTTTACTTATTTGGCACGGTTCGGCAGTTATTACGCTCCCAATTATCAAAAATGATGCTAAAAACACCCATTTTACGATGTTAGAAACTTTGAACGCAAACTGTGTCCGATCTAATCGACCGATGTTGACTGTTCAAACGGTATCGGATGGGAAATTGACCGAGGAATTTATTTCTGTAAGCCTCGTTGCTCAAAGGTGCGCGGTTCGCGAGAAAAACGCGTAAAACCGCGGAAATTAGAGTTTCCCACTTTCTGGCCAAACCGTACACGCTACGGGAAAACCGACCACACCGTTGAATTCAGCACATCCCAATGCATAAGCGTGACTACATTCGAACGCTCTATCTCTCAAAACGTTATAATTGTTTTTTTGTTCTAAATTTAGCACTTTTAGACAGAAAAAAATTGAACATTTTAACCGCTGGTGATAGAAAGGTTTTTCCACTTCCAAATGATAGCTCTTGTTGAGTCTATCAAAAATATGTATACTTTTATATGCCTAAGATTTACCATTTTCATATTATGTGGTCCATTTCGCTTATTTTTGTATTATTTGAAAAATCGTAATTTCAGCACAACTCGGTAGCCGGTGGAGACAGAGACTTTTCCTATGTAAATTTGTAATCAGCGCACCCATTTTAGTAAGATAGAAAAGGTTTTATGTAGATCGGGGCCATGTTTTTGAGATAGGTGAGCTACTTCAAAATTATTGTTTAAAATATTTGATTTCTTACAAAATTTTAGCCAGTCGGCAAAAACCCAACTACCTTCAATCAAATTAAGGTTGTGGTTCTTGATACAATTTTTGACGCTGATTACGCTGGTATAATTTGATTTTACTTATTTGGCACGGTTCGGCAGTTATTACTCTCCCAATTATCAAAAATGATGCTAAAAACACCCATTTTACTATGTTAGAAACTTTGAACGCAAACTGTGTCCGATCTAATCGACCGATGTTGACTGTTCAAACGGTATCGGATGGGAAATTGACCGAGGAATTCATTTCTGGAAGCCTCGTTGCTCTAAGGTGCGCGGTTCGCGAGAAAAACGCGTAAAACCGCGGAAATTAGAGTTTCCCACTTTCTGGCCAAACCGTACACGCTACGGGAAAACCGACCACACCGTTGAATTCAGCACATCCCAATGCATAAGCGTGACTACATTCGAACGCTCTATCTCTCAAAACGTTATAATTGTTTTTTCGTTCTAAATTTAGCACTTTTAGACAGAACAAAATTGAACATTTTAACCGCTGGTGATAGAAAGGTTTTTCCACTTCCAAATGATAGCTCTTGTTGAGTCTATCAAAAATATGTATACTTTTATATGCCTAAGATTTACGATTTTCATGTTATGTGGTCTATTTCGCTTATTTTTGTATTATTTGAAATATCGTAATTTCAGCACAACTCGGTAGTCGGTGGAGACAGTGACTTTTCCTATGTAAATTTGTAATCAGCGCACCCATTTTAGTAAGATAGAAAAGGTTTTATGTAGATCGGGGTCCATGTTTTTGAGATAGGTGAGCTACTTCAAAATTATTGTTTAAAATATTTGATTTCTTACAATATTTTAGCCAGTCGGCAAGAACCCAACCACCTTCAATCAAATTAAGGTTGTGGTTCTTGATACAATTTTTGACGCTGATTACGCTGGTATAATTTGATTTTACTTATTTGGCACGGTTCGGCAGTTATTACGCTCCCAATTATCAAAAATGATGCTAAAAACACCCATTTTACGATGTTAGAAACTTTGAACGCAAACTGTGTCCGATCTAATCGACCGATGTTGACTGTTCAAACGGTATCGGATGGGAAATTGACCGAGGAATTCATTTCTGTAAGCCTCGTTGCTCTAAGGTGCGCGGTTCGCGAGAAAAACGCGTCAAACCGCGGAAATTAGAGTTTCCCACTTTCTGGCCAAACCGTACACGCTACGGGAAAACCGACCACACCGTTGAATTCAGCACATCCCAATGCATAAGCGTGACTACATTCGAACGCTCTATCTCTCAAAACGTTATAATTGTTTTTTCGTTCTAAATTTAGCACTTTTAGATAGAAAAAAATTGAACATTTCAACCGCTGGTGATAGAAAGGTTTGCCCACTTCCAAATGATAGCTCTTGTTGAGTCTATCAAAAATATGTATACTTTTATATGCCTAAGATTTACCATTTTCATATTATGTGGTCCATTTCGCTTATTTTTGTATTATTTGAAATATCGTAATTTCAGCACAACTCGGTAGCCGGTGGAGACAGTGACTTTTCCTATGTAAATTTGTAATCAGCGCACCCATTTTAGTAAGATAGAAAAGGTTTTATGTAGATCGGGGTCCATGTTTTTGAGATAGGTGAGCTACTTCAAAATTATTGTTTAAAATATTTGATTTCTAAAAAATTTTAGCCAGTCGGCAAAAACCCAACTACCTTCAATCAACCGATGTTGACTGTTCAAACTGTATCGGATGGGAAATTGACCGAGGAATTTATTTCTGTAAGCCTCGTTGCTCTAAGGTGCGCGGTTCGCGAGAAAAACGCGTCAAACCGCGGAAATTAGAGTTTCCCACTTTCTGGCCAAACAGTACACGCTACGGGAAAACCGACCACACCGTTGAATTCAGCACATCCCAATGCATAAGCGTGACTACATTCGAACGCTCTATCTCTCAAAACGTTATAATTGTTTTTTCGTTCTAAATTTAGCACTTTTAGACAGAAAAAAATTGAACATTTTAACCGCTGGTGATAGAAAGGTTTTTCCACTTCCAAATGATAGCTCTTGTTGAGTCTATCAAAAATATGTATACTTTTATATGCCTAAGATTTACGATTTTCATGTTATGTTATGTTATGTTATGTTATGTTATGTTCGCTTATTTTTGTATTATTTGAAATATCGTAATTTCAGCACAACTCGGTAGCCGGTGGAGACAGTGACTTTTCCTATGTAAATTTGTAATCAGCGCACCCATTTTAGTAAGATAGAAAAGGTTTTATGTAGATCGGGGTCCATGTTTTTGAGATAGGTGAGCTACTTCAAAATTATTGTTTAAAATATTTGATTTCTTACAAAATTTTAGCCAGTCGGCAAGAACCCAACTACCTTCAATCAAATTAAGGTTGTGGTTCTTGATACAATTTTTGACGCTGATTACGCTGGTATAATTTGATTTTACTTATTTGGCACGGTTCGGCAGTTATTACGCTCCCAATTATCAAAAATGATGCTAAAAACACCCATTTTACGATGTTAGAAACTTTGAACGCAAACTGTGTCCGATCTAATCGACCGATGTTGACTGTTCAAACGGTATCGGATGGGAAATTGACCGAGGAATTCATTTCTGTAAGCCTCGTTGCTCTAAGGTGCGCGGTTCGCGAGAAAAACGCGTAAAACCGCGGAAATTAGAGTTTCCCACTTTCTGGCCAAACCGTACACGCTACGGGAAAACCGACCACACCGTTGAATTCAGCACATCCCAATGCATAAGCGTGACTACATTCGAACGCTCTATCTCTCAAAACGTTATAATTGTTTTTTTGTTCTAAATTTAGCACTTTTAGACAGAAAAAAATTGAACATTTTAACCGCTGGTGATAGAAAGGTTTTTCCACTTCCAAATGATAGCTCTTGTTGAGTCTATCAAAAATATGTATACTTTTATATGCCTAAGATTTACCATTTTCATATTATGTGGTCCATTTCGCTTATTTTTGTATTATTTGAAAAATCGTAATTTCAGCACAACTCGGTAGCCGGTGGAGACAGAGACTTTTCCTATGTAAATTTGTAATCAGCGCACCCATTTTAGTAAGATAGAAAAGGTTTTATGTAGATCGGGGCCATGTTTTTGAGATAGGTGAGCTACTTCAAAATTATTGTTTAAAATATTTGATTTCTTACAAAATTTTAGCCAGTCGGCAAAAACCCAACTACCTTCAATCAAATTAAGGTTGTGGTTCTTGATACAATTTTTGACGCTGATTACGCTGGTATAATTTGATTTTACTTATTTGGCACGGTTCGGCAGTTATTACTCTCCCAATTATCAAAAATGATGCTAAAAACACCCATTTTACTATGTTAGAAACTTTGAACGCAAACTGTGTCCGATCTAATCGACCGATGTTGACTGTTCAAACGGTATCGGATGGGAAATTGACCGAGGAATTCATTTCTGGAAGCCTCGTTGCTCTAAGGTGCGCGGTTCGCGAGAAAAACGCGTCAAACCGCGGAAATTAGAGTTTCCCACTTTCTGGCCAAACCGTACACGCTACGGGAAAACCGACCACACCGTTGAATTCAGCACATCCCAATGCATAAGCGTGACTACATTCGAACGCTCTATCTCTCAAAACGTTATAATTGTTTTTTCGTTCTAAATTTAGCACTTTTAGATAGAAAAAAATTGAACATTTCAACCGCTGGTGATAGAAAGGTTTGCCCACTTCCAAATGATAGCTCTTGCTGTTAATTTCAGCACAACTCGGTAGCCGGTAGAGACAGTGACTTTTCCTATGTAAATTTGTAATCAGCGCACCCATTTTAGTAAGATAGAAAAGGTTTTATGTAGATCGGGGTCCATGTTTTTGAGATAGGTGAGCTACTTCAAAATTATTGTTTAAAATATTTGATTTCTTACAAAATTTTAGCCAGTCGGCAAGAACCCAACTACCTTCAATCAAATTAAGGTTGTGGTTCTTGATACAATTTTTGACGCTGATTACGCTGGTATAATTTGATTTTACTTATTTGGCACGGTTCGGCAGTTATTACGCTCCCAATTATCAAAAATGATGCTAAAAACACCCATTTTACGATGTTAGAAACTTTGAACGCAAACTGTGTCCGATCTAATCGACCGATGTTGACTGTTCAAACGGTATCGGATGGGAAATTGACCGAGGAATTTATTTCTGTAAGCCTCGTTGCTCTAAGGTGCGCGGTTCGCGAGAAAAACGCGTAAAACCGCGGAAATTAGAGTTTCCCACTTTATGGCCAAACCGTACACGCTACGGGAAAACCGACCACACCGTTGAATTCAGCACATCCCAATGCAAAAGCGTGACTGCATTCGAACGCTCTATCTCTCAAAACGTTATAATTGTTTTTTCGTTCTAAATTTAGCACTTTTAGACAGAAAAAAATTGAACATTTTAACCGCTGGTGATAGAAAGGTTTTTCCACTTCCAAATGATAGCTCTTGTTGAGTCTATCAAAAATATGTATACTTTTATATGCCTAAGATTTACCATTTTCATATTATGTGGTCCATTTCGCTTATTTTTGTATTATTTGAAAAATCGTAATTTCAGCACAACTCGGTAGCCGGTGGAGACAGAGACTTTTCCTATGTAAATTTGTAATCAGCGCACCCATTTTAGTAAGATAGAAAAGGTTTTATGTAGATCGGGGCCATGTTTTTGAGATAGGTGAGCTACTTCAAAATTATTGTTTAAAATATTTGATTTCTTACAAAATTTTAGCCAGTCGGCAAAAGCCCAACTACCTTCAATCAAATTAAGGTTGTGGTTCTTGATACAATTTTTGACGCTGATTACGCTGGTATAATTTGATTTTACTTATTTGGAACGGTTCGGCAGTTATTACGCTCCCAATTATCAAAAATGATGCTAAAAACACCCATTTTACTATGTTAGAAACTTTGAACGCAAACTGTGTCCGATCTAATCGACCGATGTTGACTATTCAAACGGTATCGGATGGGAAATTGACCGAGGAATTCATTTCTGTGAGCCTCGTTGCTCTAAGGTGCGCGGTTCGCGAGAAAAACGCGTAAAACCGCGGAAATTAGAGTTTCCCACTTTCTGGCCAAACCGTACACGCTACGGGAAAACCGACCACACCGTTGAATTCAGCACATCCCAATGCATAAGCGTGACTACATTCGAACGCTCTATCTCTCAAAACGTTATAATTGTTTTTTAGTTCTAAATTTAGCACTTTTAGATAGAAAAAAATTGAACATTTTAACCGCTGGTGATAGAAAGGTTTGCCCACTTCCAAATGATAGCTCTTGTTGAGTCTATCAAAAATATGTATACTTTTATATGCCTAAGATTTACCATTTTCATATTATGTGGTCCATTTCGCTTATTTTTGTATTATTTGAAATATCGTAATTTCAGCACAACTCGGTAGCCGGTGGAGACAGTGACTTTTCCTATGTAAATTTGTAATCAGCGCACCCATTTTAGTAAGATAGAAAAGGTTTTATGTAGATCGGGGTCCATGTTTTTGAGATAGGTGAGCTACTTCAAAATTATTGTTTAAAATATTTGATTTCTTACAAAATTTTAGCCAGTCGGCAAAAACCCAACTACCTTCAATCAAATTAAGGTTGTGGTTCTTGATACAATTTTTGACGCTGATTACGCTGGTATAATTTGATTTTACTTATTTGGCACGGTTCGGCAGTTATTACGCTCCCAATTATCAAAAATGATGCTAAAAACACCCATTTTACTATGTTAGAAACTTTGAACGCAAACTGTGTCAGATCTAATCGACCGATGTTGACTGTTCAAACGGTATCGGATGGGAAATTGACCGAGGAATTTATTTCTGTAAGCCTCGTTGCTCTAAGGTGCGCGGTTCGCGAGAAAAACGCGTAAAACCGCGGAAATTACAGTTTCCCACTTTCTGGCCAAACCGTACACGCTACGGGAAAACCGACCACACCGTTGAATTCAGCACATCCCAATGCATAAGCGTGACTACATTCGAACGCTCTATCTCTCAAAACGTTATAATTGTTTTTTTGTTCTAAATTTAGCACTTTTAGACAGAAAAAAATTGAACATTTTAACCGCTGGTGATAGAAAGGTTTTTCCACTTCCAAATGATAGCTCTTGTTGAGTCTATCAAAAATATGTATACTTTTATATGCCTAAGATTTACCATTTTCATATTATGTGGTCCATTTCGCTTATTTTTGTATTATTTGAAAAATCGTAATTTCAGCACAACTCGGTAGCCGGTGGAGACAGAGACTTTTCCTATGTAAATTTGTAATCAGCGCACCCATTTTAGTAAGATAGAAAAGGTTTTATGTAGATCGGGGCCATGTTTTTGAGATAGGTGAGCTACTTCAAAATTATTGTTTAAAATATTTGATTTCTTACAAAATTTTAGCCAGTCGGCAAAAACCCAACTACCTTCAATCAAATTAAGGTTGTGGTTCTTGATACAATTTTTGACGCTGATTACGCTGGTATAATTTGATTTTACTTATTTGGCACGGTTCGGCAGTTATTACTCTCCCAATTATCAAAAATGATGCTAAAAACACCCATTTTACTATGTTAGAAACTTTGAACGCAAACTGTGTCCGATCTAATCGACCGATGTTGACTGTTCAAACGGTATCGGATGGGAAATTGACCGAGGAATTCATTTCTGGAAGCCTCGTTGCTCTAAGGTGCGCGGTTCGCGAGAAAAACGCGTCAAACCGCGGAAATTAGAGTTTCCCACTTTCTGGCCAAACCGTACACGCTACGGGAAAACCGACCACACCGTTGAATTCAGCACATCCCAATGCATAAGCGTGACTACATTCGAACGCTCTATCTCTCAAAACGTTATAATTGTTTTTTCGTTCTAAATTTAGCACTTTTAGATAGAAAAAAATTGAACATTTCAACCGCTGGTGATAGAAAGGTTTGCCCACTTCCAAATGATAGCTCTTGTTGAGTCTATCAAAAATATGTATACTTTTATATGCCTAAGATTTACCATTTTCATATTATGTGGTCCATTTCGCTTATTTTTGTATTATTTGAAATATCGTAATTTCAGCACAACTCGGTAGCCGGTGGAGACAGTGACTTTTCCTATGTAAATTTGTAATCAGCGCGCCCATTTTAGTAAGATAGAAAAGGTTTTATGTAGATCGGGGTCCATGTTTTTGAGATAGGTGAGCTACTTCAAAATTATTGTTTAAAATATTTGATTTCTAAAAAATTTTAGCCAGTCGGCAAAAACCCAACTACCTTCAATCAACCGATGTTGACTGTTCAAACGGTATCGGATGGGAAATTGACCGAGGAATTTATTTCTGTAAGCCTCGTTGCTCTAAGGTGCGCGGTTCGCGAGGAAAACGCGTCAAACCGCGGAAATTAGAGTTTCCCACTTTCTGGCCAAACCGTACACGCTACGGGAAAACCGACCACACCGTTGAATTCAGCACATCCCAATGCATAAGCGTGACTACATTCGAACGCTCTATCTCTCAAAACGTTATAATTGTTTTTTCGTTCTAAATTTAGCACTTTTAGACAGAAAAAAATTGAACATTTTAACCGCTGGTGATAGAAAGGTTTTTCCACTTCCAAATGATAGCTCTTGTTGAGTCTATCAAAAATATGTATACTTTTATATGCCTAAGATTTACGATTATCATGTTATGTGGTCCATTTCGCTTATTTTTGTATTATTTGAAATATCGTAATTTCAGCACAACTCGGTAACCAGTGGATACAGAGACTTTTCCTCTATAAATTTGTAATCAGCGCACCCATTTTAGTAAGATAGAAAGGTTTTATGTAGATCGGGGTCCATTTTTTTGAGATAGGTGAGCTACTTTAAAATTATTGTTTAAAATATTTTATTTCTTACAAAATTTTAGCCAGTCGGCAAAAACCCAACTAGCTTCAATCATATTAAGGTTGTGGTTCTTGATACAATTTTTGACGCTGATTACGCTGGTATAATTTGATTTTACTTATTTGGAACGGTTGGGCAGTTATTACGCTCCCAATTATCAAAAATGATGCTAAAAACACCCATTTGACTATGTTAGAAACTTTGAACACAAACTGTGTCCTATCTAATCGACCGATGTTGACGGTTCAAACGGTATCGTATGGGAAATTGACCGAGGAATTCATTTCTGTAAGCCTCGTTGCTCTAAGGTGCGCGGTTCGCGAGAAAAACGCATCAACCCGCGGAAATTAGAGTTTCCCACTTTCTGGCCAAACCGTACACGCTACGGGAAAACCGACCACACCGTTGAATTCAGCACATCCCAATGCATAAGCGTGACTATATTCGAACGCTCTATCTCTCAAAACGTTATAATTGTTTTTTCGTTCTAAATTTAGCACTTTTAGATAGAAAAAAATTGAACATTTTAACCGCTGGTGATAGAAATGTTTGCCCACTTCCAAATGATAGCTCTTGTTGAGTCTATCAAAAATATGTATATTTTTATATGCCTAAGATTTACTATTTTCATATTATGTGGTCCATTTCGCTTATTTTTGTATTATTTGAAATATCGTAATTTCAGCACAACTCGGTAGCCGGTGGAGACAGTGACTTTTCCTATGTAAATTTGTAATCAGCGCACCCATTTTAGTAAGATAGAAAAGGTTTTATGTAGATCGGGGTCCATGTTTTTGAGATAGCTGAGCTACTTCAAAATTATTGTTTAAAATATTTGATTTCTTACAAAATTTTAGCCAGTCGGCAAAAACCCAACTACCTTCAATCAAATTAAGGTTGTGGTTCTTGATACAATTTTTGACGCTGATTACGCTGGTATAATTTGATTTTACCTATTTGGCACGGTTCGGCAGTTATTACTCTCCCAATTATCAAAAATGATACTAAAAACACCCATTTTACTATGTTAGAAACTTTGAACGCAAACTGTGTCCGATCTAATCGACCGATGTTGACTGTTCAAACGGTATCGGATGGGAAATTGACCGAGGAATTCATTTCTGGAAGCCTCGTTGCTCTAAGGTGCGCGGTTCGCGAGAAAAACGCGTCAAACCGCGGAAATTAGAGTTTCCCACTTTCTGGCCAAACCGTACACGCTACGGGAAAACCGACCACACCGTTGAATTCAGCACATCCCAATGCATAAGCGTGACTACATTCGAACGCTCTATCTCTCAAAACGTTATAATTGTTTTTTCGTTCTAAATTTAGCACTTTTAGATAGAAAAAAATTGAACAT
Organism: Melinopterus prodromus; assembly: GCA_964023965.1. Lineage (NCBI taxonomy): Eukaryota > Metazoa > Arthropoda > Insecta > Coleoptera > Scarabaeidae > Melinopterus > Melinopterus prodromus. Next base: position 11,748,870 of record OZ030390.1, on the reverse strand, counting down.
TTCAACCGCTGGTGATAGAAAGGTTTGCCCACTTCCAAATGATAGCTCTTGTTGAGTCTATCAAAAATATGTATACTTTTATATGCCTAAGATTTACCATTTTCATATTATGTGGTCCATTTCGCTTATTTTTGTATTATTTGAAATATCGTAATTTCAGCACAACTCGGTAGCCGGTGGAGACAGTGACTTTTCCTATGTAAATTTGTAATCAGCGCACCCATTTTAGTAAGATAGAAAAGGTTTTATGTAGATCGGGGTCCATGTTTTTGAGATAGGTGAGCTACTTCAAAATTATTGTTTAAAATATTTGATTTCTAAAAAATTTTAGCCAGTCGGCAAAAACCCAACTACCTTCAATCAACCGATGTTGACTGTTCAAACGGTATCGGATGGGAAATTGACCGAGGAATTTATTTCTGTAAGCCTCGTTGCTCTAAGGTGCGCGGTTCGCGAGAAAAACGCGTCAAACCGCGGAAATTAGAGTTTCCCACTTTCTGGCCAAACCGTACACGCTACGGGAAAACCGACCACACCGTTGAATTCAGCACATCCCAATGCATAAGCGTGACTACATTCGAACGCTCTATCTCTCAAAACGTTATAATTGTTTTTTCGTTATAAATTTAGCACTTTTAGACAGAAAAAAAAAGAACATTTTAACCGCTGGTGATAGAAAGGTTTTTCCACTTCCAAATGATAGCTCTTGTTGAGTCTATCAAAAATATGTATACTTTTATATGCCTAAGATTTACGATTTTCATGTTATGTGGTCCATTTCGCTTATTTTTGTATTATTTGAAATATCGTAATTTCAGCACAACTCGGTAGCCGGTGGAGACAGTGACTTTTCCTATGTAAATTTGTAATCAGCGCACCCATTTTAGTAAGATAGAAAAGGTTTTATGTAGATCGGGGTCCATGTTTTTGAGATAGGTGAGCTACTTCAAAATTATTGTTTAAAATATTTGATTTCTTACAAAATTTTAGCCAGTCGGCAAAAACCCAACTACCTTCAATCAAATTAAGGTTGTGGTTCTTGATACAATTTTTGACGCTGATTACGCTGGTATAATTTGATTTTACTTATTTGGCACGGTTCGGCAGTTATTACGCTCCCAATTATCAAAAATGATGCTAAAAACACCCATTTTACTATGTTAGAAACTTTGAACGCAAACTGTGTCAGATCTAATCGACCGATGTTGACTGTTCAAACGGTATCGGATGGGAAATTGACCGAGGAATTTATTTCTGTAAGCCTCGTTGCTCTAAGGTGCGCGGTTCGCGAGAAAAACGCGTAAAACCGCGGAAATTAGAGTTTCCCACTTTCTGGCCAAACCGTACACGCTACGGGAAAACCGACCACACCGTTGAATTCAGCACATCCCAATGCATAAGCGTGACTACATTCGAACGCTCTATCTCTCAAAACGTTATAATTGTTTTTTTGTTCTAAATTTAGCACTTTTAGACAGAAAAAAATTGAACATTTTAACCGCTGGTGATAGAAAGGTTTTTCCACTTCCAAATGATAGCTCTTGTTGAGTCTATCAAAAATATGTATACTTTTATATGCCTAAGATTTACCATTTTCATATTATGTGGTCCATTTCGCTTATTTTTGTATTATTTGAAAAATCGTAATTTCAGCACAACTCGGTAGCCGGTGGAGACAGAGACTTTTCCTATGTAAATTTGTAATCAGCGCACCCATTTTAGTAAGATAGAAAAGGTTTTATGTAGATCGGGGCCATGTTTTTGAGATAGGTGAGCTACTTCAAAATTATTGTTTAAAATATTTGATTTCTTACAAAATTTTAGCCAGTCGGCAAAAACCCAACTACCTTCAATCAAATTAAGGTTGTGGTTCTTGATACAATTTTTGACGCTGATTACGCTGGTATAATTTGATTTTACTTATTTGGCACGGTTCGGCAGTTATTACTCTCCCAATTATCAAAAATGATACTAAAAACACCCATTTTACTATGTTAGAAACTTTGAACGCAAACTGTGTCCGATCTAATCGACCGATGTTGACTGTTCAAACGGTATCGGATGGGAAATTGACCGAGGAATTCATTTCTGGAAGCCTCGTTGCTCTAAGGTGCGCGGTTCGCGAGAAAAACGCGTCAAACCGCGGAAATTAGAGTTTCCCACTTTCTGGCCAAACCGTACACGCTACGGGAAAACCGACCACACCGTTGAATTCAGCACATCCCAATGCATAAGCGTGACTACATTCGAACGCTCTATCTCTCAAAACGTTATAATTGTTTTTTCGTTCTAAATTTAGCACTTTTAGATAGAAAAAAATTGAACATTTCAACCGCTGGTGATAGAAAGGTTTGCCCACTTCCAAATGATAGCTCTTGTTGAGTCTATCAAAAATATGTATACTTTTATATGCCTAAGATTTACCATTTTCATATTATGTGGTCCATTTCGCTTATTTTTGTATTATTTGAAATATCGTAATTTCAGCACAACTCGGTAGCCGGTGGAGACAGTGACTTTTCCTATGTAAATTTGTAATCAGCGCACCCATTTTAGTAAGATAGAAAAGGTTTTATGTAGATCGGGGTCCATGTTTTTGAGATAGGTGAGCTACTTCAAAATTATTGTTTAAAATATTTGATTTCTAAAAAATTTTAGCCAGTCGGCAAAAACCCAACTACCTTCAATCAACCGATGTTGACTGTTCAAACGGTATCGGATGGGAAATTGACCGAGGAATTTATTTCTGTAAGCCTCGTTGCTCTAAGGTGCGCGGTTAGCGAGAAAAACGCGTCAAACCGCGGAAATTAGAGTTTCCCACTTTCTGGCCAAACCGTACACGCTACGGGAAAACCGACCACACCGTTGAATTCAGCACATCCCAATGCATAAGCGTGACTACATTCGAACGCTCTATCTCTCAAAACGTTATAATTGTTTTTTCGTTCTAAATTTAGCACTTTTAGACAGAAAAAAATTGAACATTTTAACCGCTGGTGATAGAAAGGTTTTTCCACTTCCAAATGATAGCTCTTGTTGAGTCTATCAAAAATATGTATACTTTTATATGCCTAAGATTTACGATTTTCATGTTATGTGGTCCATTTCGCTTATTTTTGTATTATTTGAAATATCGTAATTTCAGCACAACTCGGTAGCCGGTGGAGACAGTGACTTTTCCTATGTAAATTTGTAATCAGCGCACCCATTTTAGTAAGATAGAAAAGGTTTTATGTAGATCGGGGTCCATGTTTTTGAGATAGGTGAGCTACTTCAAAATTATTGTTTAAAATATTTGATTTCTTACAAAATTTTAGCCAGTCGGCAAGAACCCAACTACCTTCAATCAAATTAAGGTTGTGGTTCTTGATACAATTTTTGACGCTGATTACGCTGGTATAATTTGATTTTACTTATTTGGCACGGTTCGGCAGTTATTACGCTCCCAATTATCAAAAATGATGCTAAAAACACCCATTTTACAATGTTAGAAACTTTGAACGCAAACTGTGTCCGATCTAATCGACCGATGTTGACTGTTCAAACGGTATCGGATGGGAAATTGACCGAGGAATTCATTTCTGTAAGCCTCGTTGCTCTAAGGTGCGCGGTTCGCGAGAAAAACGCGTAAAACCGCGGAAATTAGAGTTTCCCACTTTCTGGCCAAACCGTACACGCTACGGGAAAACCGACCACACCGTTGAATTCAGCACATCCCAATGCATAAGCGTGACTACATTCGAACGCTCTATCTCTCAAAACGTTATAATTGTTTTTTCGTTCTAAATTTAGCACTTTTAGACAGAAAAAAATTGAACATTTTAACCGCTGGTGATAGAAAGGGTTTTCCACTTCCAAATGATAGCTCTTGTTGAGTCTATCAAAAATATGTATACTTTTATATGCCTAAGATTTACGATTTTCATGTTATGTGGTCCATTTCGCTTATTTTTGTATTATTTGAAATATCGTAATTTCAGCACAACTCGGTAGCCGGTGGAGACAGTGACTTTTCCTATGTAAATTTGTAATCAGCGCACCCATTTTAGTAAGATAGAAAAGGTTTTATGTAGATCGGGGTCCATGTTTTTGAGATAGGTGAGCTACTTCAAAATTATTGTTTAAAATATTTGATTTCTTACAAAATTTTAGCCAGTCGGCAAAAACCCAACTACCTTCAATCAAATTAAGGTTGTGGTTCTTGATACAATTTTTGACGCTGATTACGCTGGTATAATTTGATTTTACTTATTTGGCACGGTTCGGCAGTTATTACGCTCCCAATTATCAAAAATGATGCTAAAAACACCCATTTTACTATGTTAGAAACTTTGAACGCAAACTGTGTCAGATCTAATCGACCGATGTTGACTGTTCAAACGGTATCGGATGGGAAATTGACCGAGGAATTTATTTCTGTAAGCCTCGTTGCTCTAAGGTGCGCGGTTCGCGAGAAAAACGCGTAAAACCGCGGAAATTAGAGTTTCCCACTTTCTGGCCAAACCGTACACGCTACGGGAAAACCGACCACACCGTTGAATTCAGCACATCCCAATGCATAAGCGTGACTGCATTCGAACGCTCTATCTCTCAAAACGTTATAATTGTTTTTTTGTTCTAAATTTAGCACTTTTAGACAGAAAAAAATTGAACATTTTAACCGCTGGTGATAGAAAGGTTTTTCCACTTCCAAATGATAGCTCTTGTTGAGTCTATCAAAAATATGTATACTTTTATATGCCTAAGATTTACCATTTTCATATTATGTGGTCCATTTCGCTTATTTTTGTATTATTTGAAAAATCGTAATTTCAGCACAACTCGGTAGCCGGTGGAGACAGAGACTTTTCCTATGTAAATTTGTAATCAGCGCACCCATTTTAGTAAGATAGAAAAGGTTTTATGTAGATCGGGGCCATGTTTTTGAGATAGGTGAGCTACTTCAAAATTATTGTTTAAAATATTTGATTTCTTACAAAATTTTAGCCAGTCGGCAAAAGCCCAACTACCTTCAATCAAATTAAGGTTGTGGTTCTTGATACAATTTTTGACGCTGATTACGCTTCTATAATTTGATTTTACTTATTTGGAACGGTTCGGCAGTTATTACGTTCCCAATTATCAAAAATGATGCTAAAAACACCCATTTTACTATGTTAGAAACTTTGAACGCAAACTGTGTCCGATCTAATCGACCGATGTTGACTGTTCAAACGGTATCGGATGGGAAATTGACCGAGGAATTTATTTCTGTAAGCCTCGTTGCTCTAAGGTGCGCGGTTCGCGAGAAAAACGCGTCAAACCGCGGAAATTAGAGTTTCCCACTTTCTGGCCAAACCGTACACGCTACGGGAAAACCGACCACACCGTTGAATTCAGCACATCCCAATGCATAAGCGTGACTACATTCGAACGCTCTATCTCTCAAAACGTTATAATTGTTTTTTCGTTCTAAATTTAGCACTTTTAGACAGAAAAAAATTGAACATTTTAACCGCTGGTGATAGAAAGGTTTTTCCACTTCCAAATGATAGCTCTTGTTGAGTCTATCAAAAATATGTATACTTTTATATGCCTAAGATTTACGATTTTCATGTTATGTGGTCCATTTCGCTTATTTTTGTATTATTTGAAAAATCGTAATTTCAGCACAACTCGGTAGCCGGTGGAGACAGAGACTTTTCCTATGTAAATTTGTAATCAGCGCACCCATTTTAGTAAGATAGAAAAGGTTTTATGTAGATCGGGGCCATGTTTTTGAGATAGGTGAGCTACTTCAAAATTATTGTTTAAAATATTTGATTTCTTACAAAATTTTAGCCAGTCGGCAAAAGCCCAACTACCTTCAATCAAATTAAGGTTGTGGTTCTTGATACAATTTTTGACGCTGATTACGCTTCTATAATTTGATTTTACTTATTTGGAACGGTTCGGCAGTTATTACGTTCCCAATTATCAAAAATGATGCTAAAAACACCCATTTTACTATGTTAGAAACTTTGAACGCAAACTGTGTCCGATCTAATCGACCGATGTTGACTGTTCAAACGGTATCGGATGGGAAATTGACCGAGGAATTTATTTCTGTAAGCCTCGTTGCTCTAAGGTGCGCGGTTCGCGAGAAAAACGCGTCAAACCGCGGAAATTAGAGTTTCCCACTTTCTGGCCAAACCGTACACGCTACGGGAAAACCGACCACACCGTTGAATTCAGCACATCCCAATGCATAAGCGTGACTACATTCGAACGCTCTATCTCTCAAAACGTTATAATTGTTTTTTCGTTCTAAATTTAGCACTTTTAGACAGAAAAAAATTGAACATTTTAACCGCTGGTGATAGAAAGGTTTTTCCACTTCCAAATGATAGCTCTTGTTGAGTCTATCAAAAATATGTATACTTTTATATGCCTAAGATTTACGATTTTCATGTTATGTGGTCCATTTCGCTTATTTTTGTATTATTTGAAATATCGTAATTTCAGCACAACTCGGTAGCCGGTGGAGACAGTGACTTTTCCTATGTAAATTTGTAATCAGCGCACCCATTTTAGTAAGATAGAAAAGGTTTTATGTAGATCGGGGTCCATGTTTTTGAGATAGGTGAGCTACTTCAAAATTATTGTTTAAAATATTTGATTTCTTACAAAATTTTAGCCAGTCGGCAAAAACCCAACTACCTTCAATCAAATTAAGGTTGTGGTTCTTGATACAATTTTTGACGCTGATTACGCTGGTATAATTTGATTTTACTTATTTGGCACGGTTCGGCAGTTATTACGCTCCCAATTATCAAAAATGATGCTAAAAACACCCATTTTACGATGTTAGAAACTTTGAACGCAAACTGTGTCCGATCTAATCGACCGATGTTGACTGTTCAAACGGTATCGGATGGGAAATTGACCGAGGAATTCATTTCTGTAAGCCTCGTTGCTCTAAGGTGCGCGGTTCGCGAGAAAAACGCGTAAAACCGCGGAAATTAGAGTTTCCCACTTTCTGGCCAAACCGTACACGCTACGGGAAAACCGACCACACCGTTGAATTCAGCACATCCCAATGCATAAGCGTGACTACATTCGAACGCTCTATCTCTCAAAACGTTATAATTGTTTTTTCGTTCTAAATTTAGCACTTTTAGACAGAAAAAAATTGAACATTTTAACCGCTGGTGATAGAAAGGTTTTTCCACTTCCAAATGATAGCTCTTGTTGAGTCTATCAAAAATATGTATACTTTTATATGCCTAAGATTTACGATTTTCATGTTATGTGGTCCATTTCGCTTATTTTTGTATTATTTGAAATATCGTAATTTCAGCACAACTCGGTAGCCGGTGGAGACAGTGACTTTTCCTATGTAAATTTGTAATCAGCGCACCCATTTTAGTAAGATAGAAAAGGTTTTATGTAGATCGGGGTCCATGTTTTTGAGATAGGTGAGCTACTTCAAAATTATTGTTTAAAATATTTGATTTCTTACAAAATTTTAGCCAGTCGGCAAAAACCCAACTACCTTCAATCAAATTAAGGTTGTGGTTCTTGATACAATTTTTGACGCTGATTACGCTGGTATAATTTGATTTTACTTATTTGGCACGGTTCGGCAGTTATTACGCTCCCAATTATCAAAAATGATGCTAAAAACACCCATTTTACTATGTTAGAAACTTTGAACGCAAACTGTGTCAGATCTAATCGACCGATGTTGACTGTTCAAACGGTATCGGATGGGAAATTGACCGAGGAATTTATTTCTGTAAGGCTCGTTGCTCTAAGGTGCGCGGTTCGCGAGAAAAACGCGTAAAACCGCGGAAATTAGAGTTTCCCACTTTATGGCCAAACCGTACACGCTACGGGAAAACCGACCACACCGTTGAATTCAGCACATCCCAATGCAAAAGCGTGACTGCATTCGAACGCTCTATCTCTCAAAACGTTATAATTGTTTTTTCGTTCTAAATTTAGCACTTTTAGACAGAAAAAAATTGAACATTTTAACCGCTGGTGATAGAAAGGTTTTTCCACTTCCAAATGATAGCTCTTGTTGAGTCTAACAAAAATATGTATACTTTTATATGCCTAAGATTTACCATTTTCATATTATGTGGTCCATTTCGCTTATTTTTGTATTATTTGAAAAATCGTAATTTCAGCACAACTCGGTAGCCGGTGGAGACAGAGACTTTTCCTATGTAAATTTGTAATCAGCGCACCCATTTTAGTAAGATAGAAAAGGTTTTATGTAGATCGGGGCCATGTTTTTGAGATAGGTGAGCTACTTCAAAATTATTGTTTAAAATATTTGATTTCTTACAAAATTTTAGCCAGTCGGCAAAAGCCCAACTACCTTCAATCAAATTAAGGTTGTGGTTCTTGATACAATTTTTGACGCTGATTACGCTGGTATAATTTGATTTTACTTATTTGGAACGGTTCGGCAGTTATTACGCTCCCAATTATCAAAAATGATGCTAAAAACACCCATTTTACTATGTTAGAAACTTTGAACGCAAACTGTGTCCGATCTAATCGACCGATGTTGACTATTCAAACGGTATCGGATGGGAAATTGACCGAGGAATTCATTTCTGTGAGCCTCGTTGCTCTAAGGTGCGCGGTTCGCGAGAAAAACGCGTAAAACCGCGGAAATTAGAGTTTCCCACTTTCTGGCCAAACCGTACACGCTACGGGAAAACCGACCACACCGTTGAATTCAGCACATCCCAATGCATAAGCGTGACTACATTCGAACGCTCTATCTCTCAAAACGTTATAATTGTTTTTTAGTTCTAAATTTAGCACTTTTAGATAGAAAAAAATTGAACATTTTAACCGCTGGTGATAGAAAGGTTTGCCCACTTCCAAATGATAGCTCTTGTTGAGTCTATCAAAAATATGTATACTTTTATATGCCTAAGATTTACCATTTTCATATTATGTGGTCCATTTCGCTTATTTTTGTATTATTTGAAATATCGTAATTTCAGCACAACTCGGTAGCCGGTGGAGACAGTGACTTTTCCTATGTAAATTTGTAATCAGCGCGCCCATTTTAGTAAGATAGAAAAGGTTTTATGTAGATCGGGGTCCATGTTTTTGAGATAGGTGAGCTACTTCAAAATTATTGTTTAAAATATTTGATTTCTTACAAAATTTTAGCCAGTCGGCAAAAACCCAACTACCTTAAATCAAATTAAGGTTGTGGTTCTTGATACAATTTTTGACGCTGATTACGCTGGTATAATTTGATTTTACTTATTTGGAACGGTTCGGCAGTTATTACGCTCCCAATTATCAAAAATGATGCTAAAAACACCCATTTTACTATGTTAGAAACTTTGAACGCAAACTGTGTCCGATCTAATCGACCGATGTTGACTGTTCAAACGGTATCGGATGGGAAATTGACCGAGGAATTCATTTCTGGAAGCCTCGTTGCTCTAAGGTGCGCGGTTCGCGAGAAAAACGCGTCAAACCGCGGAAATTAGAGTTTCCCACTTTCTGGCCAAACCGTACACGCTACGGGAAAACCGACCACACCGTTGAATTCAGCACATCCCAATGCATAAGCGTGACTACATTCGAACGCTCTATCTCTCAAAACGTTATAATTGTTTTTTAGTTCTAAATTTAGCACTTTTAGATAGAAAAAAATTGAACATTTTAACCGCTGGTGATAGAAAGGTTTGCCCACTTCCAAATGATAGCTCTTGTTGAGTCTATCAAAAATATGTATACTTTTATATGCCTAAGATTTACCATTTTCATATTATGTGGTCCATTTCGCTTATTTTTGTATTATTTGAAATATCGTAATTTCAGCACAACTCGGTAGCCGGTGGAGACAGTGACTTTTCCTATGTAAATTTGTAATCAGCGCGCCCATTTTAGTAAGATAGAAAAGGTTTTATGTAGATCGGGGTCCATGTTTTTGAGATAGGTGAGCTACTTCAAAATTATTGTTTAAAATATTTGATTTCTTACAAAATTTTAGCCAGTCGGCAAAAACCCAACTACCTTAAATCAAATTAAGGTTGTGGTTCTTGATACAATTTTTGACGCTGATTACGCTGGTATAATTTGATTTTACTTATTTGGAACGGTTCGGCAGTTATTACGCTCTATCTCTCAAAACGTTATAATTGTTTTTTAGTTCTAAATTTAGCACTTTTAGATAGAAAAAAATTGAACATTTTAACCGCTGGTGATAGAAAGGTTTGCCCACTTCCAAATGATAGCTCTTGTTGAGTCTATCAAAAATATGTATACTTTTATATGCCTAAGATTTACCATTTTCATATTATGTGGTCCATTTCGCTTATTTTTGTATTATTTGAAATATCGTAATTTCAGCACAACTCGGTAGCCGGTGGAGACAGTGACTTTTCCTATGTAAATTTGTAATCAGCGCACCCATTTTAGTAAGATAGAAAAGGTTTTATGTAGATCGGGGTCCATGTTTTTGAGATAGGTGAGCTACTTCAAAATTATTGCTTAAAATATTTGATTTCTTACAAAATTTTAGCCAGTCGGCAAAAACCCAACTACCTTCAATCAAATTAAGGTTGTGGTTCTTGATACAATTTTTGACGCTGATTACGCTGGTATAATTTGATTTTACTTATTTGGAACGGTTCGGCAGTTCTTACGCTCCCAATTATCAAAAATGATGCTAAAAACACCCATTTTACTATGTTAGAAACTTTGAACGCAAACTGTGTCCGATCTAATCGACCGATGTTGACGGTTCAAACGGTGTCGGATGGGAAATTGACCGAGGAATTCATTTCTGTAAGCCTCGTTGCTCTAAGGTGCGCGGTTCGCGAGAAAAGCGCGTAAAACCGCGGAAATTAGAGTTTCCCACTTTCTGGCCAAACCGTACACGCTACGGGAAAACCGACCACACCGTTGAATTCGGCACATCCCAATGCATAAGCGTGACTACATTCAAACGCTCTATCTCTCAAAACGTTATAATTGTTTTTTAGTTCTAAATTTAGCACTTTTAGATGGAAAAAAATTGAACATTTTAACCGCTGGTGATAGAAAGGTTTGCCCACTTCCAAATGATAGCTCTTGTTGAGTCTATCAAAAATATGTATACTTTTATATGCCTAAGATTTACCATTTTCATATTATGTGGTCCATTTCGCTTATTTTTGTATTATTTGAAAAATCGTAATTTCAGCACAACTCGGTAGCCGGTGGAGACAGAGACTTTTCCTATGTAAATTTGTAATCAGCGCACCCATTTTAGTAAGATAGAAAAGGTTTCATGTTGATCGCGGTTCTTGTTTTTGAGATAGGTGTGCTACTTCAAAATCATTGTTTAAAATATGCGATTTCTTACAAAATTTTAGCCAGTCGGCAAAAGCCCAACTGCATTCAATCAAATTAAGGTTGTGGTTCTTGATACAATTTTTGACGCTGATTACGCTTTTATAATTTGATTTTACTTATTTGGAACGGTTCGGTAGTTATTACGTTCCCAATTATCAAAAATGATGCTAAGAACACCCATTTTACTATGTTAGAAACTTTGAACGCAAACTGTGTCCGATCTAATCGACCGATGTTGACGGTTCAAACGGTGTCGGATGGGAAATTGACCGAGGAATTCATTTCTGTAAGCCTCGTTGCTCTAAGGTGCGCGGTTCGCGAGAAAAGCGCGTCAAACCGCGGAAATTAGAGTTTCCCACTTTCTGGCCAAACCGTACACGCTACGGGAAAACCGACCACACCGTTGAATTCAGCACATCCCAATGCATAAGCGTGACTACATTCGAACGCTCTATCTCTCAAAACGTTATAATTGTTTTTTCGTTCTAAATTTAGCACTTTTAGATAGAAGAAAATTGAACATTTTACCCGCTGGTGATAGAAAGGTTTGCCCACTTCCAAATGATAGCTCTTGTTGAGTCTATCAAAAATATGTATACTTTTATATGCCTAAGATTTACCATTTTCATATTATGTGGTCCATTTCGCTTATTTTTGTATTATTTGAAATATCGTAATTTCAGCACAACTCGGTAGCCGGTGGAGACAGTGACTTTTCCTATGTAAATTTGTAATCAGCGCACCCATTTTAGTAAGATAGAAAAGGTTTTATGTAGATCGGGGTCCATGTTTTTGAGATAGGTGAGCTACTTCAAAATTATTGTTTAAAATATTTGATTTCTTACAAAATTTTAGCCAGTCGGCAAAAACCCGACTACCTTCAATCAAATTAAGGTTGTGGTTCTTGATACAATTTTTGACGCTGATTACGCTGGTATAATTTGATTTTACTTATTTGGAACGGTTCGGCAGTTATTACGCTCCCAATTATCAAAAATGATGCTAAAAACACCCATTTTACTATGTTAGAAACTTTGAACGCAAACTGTGTCCGATCTAATCTACCGATGTTGACGGTTCAAACGGTGTCGGATGGGAAATTGACCGAGGAATTCATTTCTGTAAGCCTCGTTGCTCTAAGGTGCGCGGTTCGCGAGAAAAGCGCGTAAAACCGCGGAAATTAGAGTTTCCCACTTTCTGGCCAAACCGTACACGCTACGGGAAAACCGACCACACCGTTGAATTCGGCACATCCCAATGCATAAGCGTGACTACATTCGAACGCTCTATCTCTCAAAACGTTATAATTGTTTTTTAGTTCTAAATTTAGCACTTTTAGATTAAAAAAAAATTGAACATTTTAACCGCTGGTGATAGAAAGGTTTGCCCACTTCCAAATGATAGCTCTTGTTGAGTCTATCAAAAATATGTATACTTTTATATGCCTAAGATTTACCATTTTCATATTATGTGGTCCATTTCGCTTATTTTTGTATTATTTGAAAAATCGTAATTTCAGCACAACTCGGTAGCCGGTGGAGACAGAGACTTTTCCTATGTAAATTTGTAATCAGCGCACCCATTTTAGTAAGATAGCAAAGGTTTCATGTTGATCGCGGTTCTTGTTTTTGAGATAGGTGTGCTACTTCAAAATCATTGTTTAAAATATGCGATTTCTTACAAAATTTTAGCCAGTCGGCAAAAGCCCAACTGCCTTCAATCAAATTAAGGTTGTGGTTCTTGATACAATTTTTGACGCTGATTACGCTTTTATAATTTGATTTTACTTATTTGGAACGGTTCGGTAGTTATTACGTTCCCAATTATCAAAAATGATGCTAAGAACACCCATTTTACTATGTTAGAAACTTTGAACGCAAACTGTGTCCGATCTAATCGACCGATGTTGACGGTTCAAACGGTGTCGGATGGGAAATTGGCCGAGGAATTCATTTCTGTAAGCCTCGTTGCTCTAAGGTGCGCGGTTCGCGAGAAAGGCGCGTAAAACCGCGGAAATTAGAGTTTCCCACTTTCTGGCCAAACCGTACACGCTACGGGAAAACCGACCACACCGTTGAATTCGGCACATCCCAATGCATAAGCGTGACTACATTCGAACGCTCTATCTCTCAAAACGTTATAATTGTTTTTTAGTTCTAAATTTAGCACTTTTAGATGGAAAAAAATTGAACATTTTAACCGCTGGTGATAGAAAGGTTTGCCCACTTCCAAATGATAGCTCTTGTTGAGTCTATCAAAAATATGTATACTTTTATATGCCTAAGATTTACCATTTTCATATTATGTGGTCCATTTCGCTTATTTTTGTATTATTTGAAAAATCGTAATTTCAGCACAACTCGGTAGCCGGTGGAGACAGAGACTTTTCCTATGTAAATTTGTAATCAGCGCACCCATTTTAGTAAGATAGAAAAGGTTTTATGTAGATCGGGGTCCATGTTTTTGAGATAGGTGAGCTACTTCAAAATTATTGTTTAAAATATTTGATTTCTTACAAAATTTTAGCCAGTCGGCAAAAACCCAACTACCTTCAATCAAATTAAGGTTGTGGTTCTTGATACAATTTTTGACGCTGATTACGTTGGTATAATTTGATTTTACTTATTTGGAACGGTTCGGCAGTTATTACGCTCCCAATTATCAAAAATGATGCTAAAAACACCCACTTTACTATGTTAGAAACTTTGAACGCAAACTGTGTCCGATCTAATCGACCGATGTTGACGGTTCAAACGGTATCGGATGGGAAATTGACCGAGGAATTCATTTCTGTAAGCCTCGTTGCTCTAAGGTGCGCGGTTCGCGAGAAAAACGCGTCAAACCGCGGAAATTAGAGTTTCCCACTTTCTGGCCAAACCGTACACGCTACGGGAAAACCGACCACACCGTTGAATTCAGCACATCCCAATGCATAAGCGTGACTACATTCGAACGCTCTATCTCTCAAAACATTATAATTGTTTTTTCGTTCTAAATTTAGCACTTTTAGATAGAAAAAAATTGAACATTTTAACCGCTGGTGATAGAAAGGTTTGCCCACTTCCAAATGATAGCTCTTGTTGAGTCTATCAAAAATATGTATACTTTTATATGCCTAAGATTTACCATTTTCATATTATGTGGTCCATTTCGCTTATTTTTGTATTATTTGAAATATCGTAATTTCAGCACAACTCGGTAGCCGGTGGAGACAGTGACTTTTCCTATGTAAATTTGTAATCACCGCACCCACTTTAGTAAGATAGCAAAGGTTCCATGTTGATCGCGGTCCTTGTTTTTGAGATAGGAGTGCTACTTCAAAATTAATGTTTAAAATATGCGATTTCTTACAAAATTTTAGCCAGTCGGCAAAAGCCCAACTACCTTCAATCAAATTAAGGTTGTGGTTCTTGATACAATTTTTGACGCTGATTACGCTGGTATAATTTGATTTTACTTATTTGGAACGGTTCGGCAGTTATTACGCTCCCAATTATCAAAAATGATGCTAAAAACACCCATTTTACTATGTTAGAAACTTTGAACGCAAACTGTGTCCGATCTAATCGACCGATGTTGACGGTTCAAACGGTGTCGGATGGGAAATTGACCGAGGAATTCATTTCTGTAAGCCTCGTTGCTCTAAGGTGCGCGGTTCGCGAGAAAAGCGCGTAAAACCGCGGAAATTAGAGTTTCCCACTTTCTGGCCAAACCGTACACGCTACGGGAAAACCGACCACACCGTTGAATTCGGCACATCCCAATGCATAAGCGTGACTACATTCGAACGCTCTATCTCTCAAAACGTTATAATTGTTTTTTAGTTCTAAATTTAGCACTTTTAGATTGAAAAAAATTGAACATTTTAACCGCTGGTGATAGAAAGGTTTGCCCACTTCCAAATGATAGCTCTTGTTGAGTCTATCAAAAATATGTATACTTTTATATGCCTAAGATTTACCATTTTCATATTATGTGGTCCATTTCGCTTATTTTTGTATTATTTGAAAAATCGTAATTTCAGCACAACTCGGTAGCCGGTGGAGACAGAGACTTTTCCTATGTAAATTTGTAATCAGCGCACCCATTTTAGTAAGATAGCAAAGGTTTCATGTTGATCGCGGTTCTTGTTTTTGAGATAGGTGTGCTACTTCAAAATCATTGTTTAAAATATGCGATTTCTTACAAAATTTTAGCCAGTCGGCAAAAGCCCAACTGCCTTCAATCAAATTAAGGTTGTGGTTCTTGATACAATTTTTGACGCTGATTACGCTTTTATAATTTGATTTTACTTATTTGGAACGGTTCGGTAGTTATTACGTTCCCAATTATCAAAAATGATGCTAAGAACACCCATTTTACTATGTTAGAAACTTTGAACGCAAACTGTGTCCGATCTAATCGACCGATGTTGACGGTTCAAACGGTGTCGGATGGGAAATTGACCGAGGAATTCATTTCTGTAAGCCTCGTTGCTCTAAGGTGCGCGGTTCGCGAGAAAAGCGCGTAAAACCGCGGAAATTAGAGTTTCCCACTTTCTGGCCAAACCGTACACGCTACGGGAAAACCGACCACACCGTTGAATTCGGCACATCCCAATGCATAAGCGTGACTACATTCGAACGCTCTATCTCTCAAAACGTTATAATTGTTTTTTAGTTCTAAATTTAGCACTTTTAGATGGAAAAAAATTGAACATTTTAACCGCTGGTGATAGAAAGGTTTGCCCACTTCCAAATGATAGCTCTTGTTGAGTCTATCAAAAATATGTATACTTTTATATGCCTAAGATTTACCATTTTCATATTATGTGGTCCATTTCGCTTATTTTTGTATTATTTGAAAAATCGTAATTTCAGCACAACTCGGTAGCCGGTGGAGACAGAGACTTTTCCTATGTAAATTTGTAATCAGCGCACCCATTTTAGTAAGATAGGAAAGGTTTTATGTAGATCGGGGTCCATGTTTTTGAGATAGGTGAGCTACTTCAAAATTATTGTTTAAAATATTTGATTTCTTACAAAATTTTAGCCAGTCGGCAAAAACCCAACTACCTTCAATCAAATTAAGGTTGTGGTTCTTGATACAATTTTTGACGCTGATTACGCTGGTATAATTTGATTTTACTTATTTGGAACGGTTCGGCAGTTCTTACGCTCCCAATTATCAAAAATGATGCTAAAAACCCCCATTTTACTATGTTAGAAACTTTGAACGCAAACTGTGTCCGATCTAATCGACCGATGTTGACGGTTCAAACGGTGTCGGATGGGAAATTGACCGAGGAATTCATTTCTGTAAGCCTCGTTGCTCTAAGGTGCGCGGTTCGCGAGAAAAGCGCGTAAAACCGCGGAAATTAGAGTTTCCCACTTTCTGGCCAAACCGTACACGCTACGGGAAAACCGACCACACCGTTGAATTCGGCTCATTCCAATGCATAAGCGTGACTACATTCGAACGCTCTATCTCTCAAAACGTTATAATTGTTTTTTAGTTCTAAATTTAGCACTTTTAGATTGAAAAAAATTGAACATTTTAACCGCTGGTGATAGAAAGGTTTGCCCACTTCCAAATGATAGCTCTTGTTGAGTCTATCAAAAATATGTATACTTTTATATGCCTAAGATTTACCATTTTCATATTATGTGGTCCATTTCGCTTATTTTTGTATTATTTGAAAAATCGTAATTTCAGCACAACTCGGTAGCCGGTGGAGACAGAGACTTTTCCTATGTAAATTTGTAATCAGCGCACCCATTTTAGTAAGATAGCAAAGGTTTCATGTTGATCGCGGTTCTTGTTTTTGAGATAGGTGTGCTACTTCAAAATCATTGTTTAAAATATGCGATTTCTTACAAAATTTTAGCCAGTCGGCAAAAGCCCAACTGCCTTCAATCAAATTAAGGTTGTGGTTCTTGATACAATTTTTGACGCTGATTACGCTTTTATAATTTGATTTTACTTATTTGGAACGGTTCGGTAGTTATTACGTTCCCAATTATCAAAAATGATGCTAAGAACACCCATTTTACTATGTTAGAAACTTTGAACGCAAACTGTGTCCGATCTAATCGACCGATGTTGACGGTTCAAACGGTGTCGGATGGGAAATTGACCGAGGAATTCATTTCTGTAAGCCTCGTTGCTCTAAGGTGCGCGGTTCGCGAGAAAAGCGCGTAAAACCGCGGAAATTAGAGTTTCCCACTTTCTGGCCAAACCGTACACGCTACGGGAAAACCGACCACACCGTTGAATTCGGCACATCCCAATGCATAAGCGTGACTACATTCGAACGCTCTATCTCTCAAAACGTTATAATTGTTTTTTAGTTCTAAATTTAGCACTTTTAGATGGAAAAAAATTGAACATTTTAACCGCTGGTGATAGAAAGGTTTGCCCACTTCCAAATGATAGCTCTTGTTGAGTCTATCAAAAATATGTATACTTTTATATGCCTAAGATTTACCATTTTCATATTATGTGGTCCATTTCGCTTATTTTTGTATTATTTGAAAAATCGTAATTTCAGCACAACTCGGTAGCCGGTGGAGACAGAGACTTTTCCTATGTAAATTTGTAATCAGCGCACCCATTTTAGTAAGATAGGAAAGGTTTTATGTAGATCGGGGTCCATGTTTTTGAGATAGGTGAGCTACTTCAAAATTATTGTTTAAAATATTTGATTTCTTACAAAATTTTAGCCAGTCGGCAAAAACCCAACTACCTTCAATCAAATTAAGGTTGTGGTTCTTGATACAATTTTTGACGCTGATTACGCTGGTATAATTTGATTTTACTTATTTGGAACGGTTCGGCAGTTCTTACGCTCCCAATTATCAAAAATGATGCTAAAAACCCCCATTTTACTATGTTAGAAACTTTGAACGCAAACTGTGTCCGATCTAATCGACCGATGTTGACGGTTCAAACGGTGTCGGATGGGAAATTGACCGAGGAATTCATTTCTGTAAGCCTCGTTGCTCTAAGGTGCGCGGTTCGCGAGAAAAGCGCGTAAAACCGCGGAAATTAGAGTTTCCCACTTTCTGGCCAAACCGTACACGCTACGGGAAAACCGACCACACCGTTGAATTCGGCTCATTCCAATGCATAAGCGTGACTACATTCGAACGCTCTATCTCTCAAAACGTTATAATTATTTTTTAGTTCTAAATTTAGCACTTTTAGATGGAAAAAAATTGAACATTTTAACCGCTGGTGATAGAAAGGTTTGCCCACTTCCAAATGATAGCTCTTGTTGAGTCTATCAAAAATATGTATACTTTTATATGCCTAAGATTTACCATTTTCATATTATGTGGTCCATTTCGCTTATTTTTGTATTATTTGAAAAATCGTAATTTCAGCACAACTCGGTAGCCGGTGGAGACAGAGACTTTTCCTATGTAAATTTGTAATCAGCGCACCCATTTTAGTAAGATAGCAAAGGTTTCATGTTGATCGCGGTTCTTGTTTTTGAGATAGGTGTGCTACTTCAAAATCATTGTTTAAAATATGCGATTTCTTACAAAATTTTAGCCAGTCGGCAAAAGCCCAACTGCCTTCAATCAAATTAAGGTTGTGGTTCTTGATACAATTTTTGACGCTGATTACGCTTTTATAATTTGATTTTACTTATTTGGAACGGTTCGGCAGTTATTACGTTCCCAATTATCAAAAATGATGCTAAGAACACCCATTTTACTATGTTAGAAACTTTGAACGCAAACTGTGTCCGATCTAATCGACCGATGTTGACGGTTCAAACGGTGTCGGATGGGAAATTGACCGAGGAATTCATTTCTGTAAGCCTCGTTGCTCTAAGGTGCGCGGTTCGCGAGAAAAGCGCGTCAAACCGCGGAAATTAGAGTTTCCCAGTTTCTGGCCAAACCGTACACGCTACGGGAAAACCGACCACACCGTTGAATTCAGCACATCCCAATGCATAAGCGTGACTACATTCGAACGCTCTATCTCTCAAAACGTTATAATTGTTTTTTAGTTCTAAATTTAGCACTTTTAGATAGAAAAAAATTGAACATTTTACCCGCTGGTGATAGAAAGGTTTGCCCACTTCCAAATGATAGCTCTTGTTGAGTCTATCAAAAATATGTATACTTTTATATGCCTAAGATTTACCATTTTCATATTATGTGGTCCATTTCGCTTATTTTTGTATTATTTGAAATATCGTAATTTCAGCACAACTCGGTAGCCGGTGGAGACAGTGACTTTTCCTATGTAAATTTGTAATCAGCGCACCCATTTTAGTAAGATAGGAAAGGTTTTATGTAGATCGGGGTCCATGTTTTTGAGATAGGTGAGCTACTTCAAAATTATTGTTTAAAATATTTGATTTCTTACAAAATTTTAGCCAGTCGGCAAAAACCCAACTACCTTCAATCAAATTAAGGTTGTGGTTCTTGATACAATTTTTGACGCTGATTACGCTGGTATAATTTGATTTTACTTATTTGGAACGGTTCGGCAGTTCTTACGCTCCCAATTATCAAAAATGATGCTAAAAACCCCCATTTTACTATGTTAGAAACTTTGAACGCAAACTGTGTCCGATCTAATCGACCGATGTTGACGGTTCAAACGGTGTCGGATGGGAAATTGACCGAGGAATTCATTTCTGTAAGCCTCGTTGCTCTAAGGTGCGCGGTTCGCGAGAAAAGCGCGTAAAACCGCGGAAATTAGAGTTTCCCACTTTCTGGCCAAACCGTACACGCTACGGGAAAACCGACCACACCGTTGAATTCGGCTCATCCCAATGCATAAGCGTGACTACATTCGAACGCTCTATCTCTCAAAACGTTATAATTATTTTTTAGTTCTAAATTTAGCACTTTTAGATGGAAAAAAATTGAACATTTTAACCGCTGGTGATAGAAAGGTTTGCCCACTTCCAAATGATAGCTCTTGTTGAGTCTATCAAAAATATGTATACTTTTATATGCCTAAGATTTACCATTTTCATATTATGTGGTCCATTTCGCTTATTTTTGTATTATTTGAAAAATCGTAATTTCAGCACAACTCGGTAGCCGGTGGAGACAGAGACTTTTCCTATGTAAATTTGTAATCAGCGCACCCATTTTAGTAAGATAGCAAAGGTTTCATGTTGATCGCGGTTCTTGTTTTTGAGATAGGTGTGCTACTTCAAAATCATTGTTTAAAATATGCGATTTCTTACAAAATTTTAGCCAGTCGGCAAAAGCCCAACTGCCTTCAATCAAATTAAGGTTGTGGTTCTTGATACAATTTTTGACGCTGATTACGCTTTTATAATTTGATTTTACTTATTTGGAACGGTTCGGTAGTTATTACGTTCCCAATTATCAAAAATGATGCTAAGAACACCCATTTTACTATGTTAGAAACTTTGAACGCAAACTGTGTCCGATCTAATCGACCGATGTTGACGGTTCCAACGGTGTCGGATGGGAAATTGACCGAGGAATTCATTTCTGTAAGCCTCGTTGCTCTAAGGTGCGCGGTTCGCGAGAAAAGCGCGTCAAACCGCGGAAATTAGAGTTTCCCACTTTCTGGCCAAACCGTACACGCTACGGGAAAACCGACCACACCGTTGAATTCAGCACATCCCAATGCATAAGCGTGACTACATTCGAACGCTCTATCTCTCAAAACGTTATAATTGTTTTTTAGTTCTAAATTTAGCACTTTTAGATAGAAAAAAATTGAACATTTTACCCGCTGGTGATAGAAAGGTTTGCCCACTTCCAAATGATAGCTCTTGTTGAGTCTATCAAAAATATGTATACTTTTATATGCCTAAGATTTACCATTTTCATATTATGTGTTCCATTTCGCTTATTTTTGTATTATTTGAAATATCGTAATTTCAGCACAACTCGGTAGCCGGTGGAGACAGTGACTTTTCCTATGTAAATTTGTAATCAGCGCACCCATTTTAGTAAGATAGAAAAGGTTTTATGTAGATCGGGGTCCATGTTTTTGAGATAGGTGAGCTACTTCAAAATTATTGTTTAAAATATTTGATTTCTTACAAAATCTTAGCCAGTCGGCAAAAACCCAACTACCTTCAATCAAATTAAGGTTGTGGTTCTTGATACAATTTTTGACGCTGATTACGCTGGTATAATTTGATTTTACTTATTTGGAACGGTTCGGCAGTTATTACGCTCCCAATTATCAAAAATGATGCTAAAAACACCCATTTTACTATGTTAGAAACTTTGAACGCAAACTGTGTCCGATCTAATCGACCGATGTTGACGGTTCAAACGGTGTCGGATGGGAAATTGACCGAGGAATTCATTTCTGTAAGCCTCGCTGCTCTAAGGTGCGCGGTTCGCGAGAAAAGCGCGTAAAACCGCGGAAATTAGAGTTTCCCACTTTCTGGCCAAACCGTACACGCTACGGGAAAACCGACCACACCGTTGAATTCAGCACATCCCAATGCATAAGCGTGACTACATTCGAACGCTCTATCTCTCAAAACGTTATAATTGTTTTTTAGTTCTAAATTTAGCACTTTTAGATAGAAAAAAATTGAACATTTTACCGGCTGGTGATAGAAAGGTTTGCCCACTTCCAAATGATAGCTCTTGTTGAGTCTATCAAAAATATGTATACTTTTATATGCCTAAGATTTACCATTTTCATATTATGTGGTCCATTTCGCTTATTTTTGTATTATTTGAAATATCGTAATTTCAGCACAACTCGGTAGCCGGTGGAGACAGTGACTTTTCCTATGTAAATTTGTAATCAGCGCACCCATTTTAGTAAGATAGAAAAGGTTTTATGTAGATCGGGGTCCATGTTTTTGAGATAGGTGAGCTACTTCAAAATTATTGTTTAAAATATTTGATTTCTTACAAAATTTTAGCCAGTCGGCAAAAACCCAACTACCTTCAATCAAATTAAGGTTGTGGTTCTTGATACAATTTTTGACGCTGATTACGCTGATATAATTTGATTTTACTTATTTGGAACGGTTCGGCAGTTATTACGCTCCCAATTATCAAAAATGATGCTAAAAACACCCATTTTACTATGTTAGAAACTTTGAACGCAAACTGTGTCCGATCTAATCGACCGATGTTGACGGTTCAAACGGTGTCGGATGGGAAATTGACCGAGGAATTCATTTCTGTAAGCCTCGTTGCTCTAAGGTGTGCGGTTCGCGAGAAAAGCGCGTAAAACCGCGGAAATTAGAGTTTCCCACTTTCTGGCCAAACCGTACACGCTACGGGAAAACCGACCACACCGTTGAATTCGGCACATCCCAATGCATAAGCGTGACTACATTCGAACGCTCTATCTCTCAAAACGTTATAATTGTTTTTTAGTTCTAAATTTAGCACTTTTATATTGAAAAAAATTGAACATTTTAACCGCTGGTGATAGAAAGGTTTGCCCACTTCCAAATGATAGCTCTTGTTGAGTCTATCAAAAATATGTATACTTTTATATGCCTAAGATTTACCATTTTCATATTATGTGGTCCATTTCGCTTATTTTTGTATTATTTGAAAAATCGTAATTTCAGCACAACTCGGTAGCCGGTGGAGACAGAGACTTTTCCTATGTAAATTTGTAATCAGCGCACCCATTTTAGTAAGATAGCAAAGGTTTCATGTTGATCGCGGTTCTTGTTTTTGAGATAGGTGTGCTACTTCAAAATCATTGTTTAAAATATGCGATTTCTTACAAAATTTTAGCCAGTCGGCAAAAGCCCAACTGCCTTCAATCAAATTAAGGTTGTGGTTCTTGATACAATTTTTGACGCTGATTACGCTTTTATAATTTGATTTTACTTATTTGGAACGGTTCGGTAGTTATTACGTTCCCAATTATCAAAAATGATGCTAAGAACACCCATTTTACTATGTTAGAAACTTTGAACGCAAACTGTGTCCGATCTAATCGACCGATGTTGACGGTTCAAACGGTGTCGGATGGGAAATTGACCGAGGAATTCATTTCTGTAAGCCTCGTTGCTCTAAGGTGCGCGGTTCGCGAGAAAAGCGCGTAAAACCGCGGAAATTAGAGTTTCCCACTTTCTGGCCAAACCGTACACGCTACGGGAAAACCGACCACACCGTTGAATTCGGCACATCCCAATGCATAAGCGTGACTACATTCGAACGCTCTATCTCTCAAAACGTTATAATTGTTTTTTAGTTCTAAATTTAGCACTTTTAGATGGAAAAAAATTGAACATTTTAACCGCTGGTAATAGAAAGGTTTGCCCACTTCCAAATGATAGCTCTTGTTGAGTCTATCAAAAATATGTATACTTTTATATGCCTAAGATTTACCATTTTCATATTATGTGGTCCATTTCGCTTATTTTTGTATTATTTGAAAAATCGTAATTTCAGCACAACTCGGTAGCCGGTGGAGACATAGACTTTTCCTATGTAAATTTGTAATCAGCGCACCCATTTTAGTAAGATAGCAAAGGTTTCATGTTGATCGCGGTTCTTGTTTTTGAGATAGGTGTGCTACTTCAAAATCATTGTTTAAAATATGCGATTTCTTACAAAATTTTAGCCAGTCGGCAAAAGCCCAACTGCCTTCAATCAAATTAAGGTTGTGGTTCTTGATACAATTTTTGACGCTGATTACGTTGGTATAATTTGATTTTACTTATTTGGAACGGTTCGGCAGTTATTACGCTCCCAATTATCAAAAATGATGCTAAAAACACCCACTTTACTATGTTAGAAACTTTGAACGCAAACTGTGTCCGATCTAATCGACCGATGTTGCCGGTTCAAACGGTGTCGGATGGGAAATTGACCGAGGAATTCATTTCTGTAAGCCTCGTTGCTCTAAGGTGCGCGGTTCGCGAGAAAAGCGCGTCAAACCGCGGAAATTAGAGTTTCCCACTTTCTGGCCAAACCGTACACGCTACGGGAAAACCGACCACACCGTTGAATTCAGCACATCCCAATGCATAAGCGTGACTACATTCGAACGCTCTATCTCTCAAAACGTTGTAATTGTTTTTTCGTTCTAAATTTAGCACTTTTAGATAGAAAAAAATTTAACATTTTAACCGCTGGTGATAGAAAGGTTTTTCCACTTCCAAATGATAGCTCTTGTTGAGTCTATCAAAAATATGTATACTTTTATATGCCTAAGATTACCATTTTCATATTATGTGGTCCATTTCGCTTATTTTTGTATTATTTGAAATATCGTAATTTCAGCACAACTCGGTAGCCGGTGGAGACAGTGACTTTTCCTATGTAAATTAGTAATCACCGCACCCATTTTAGTAAGATAGCAAAGATTTCATGTTGATCGCGGTCCTTGTTTTTGAGATAGGTGTGCTACTTCAAAATTATTGTTTAAAATATGCGATTTCTTACAAAATTTTAGCCAGTCGGCCAAAGCCCAACTACCTTCAATCATATTAAGGTAGTGGTTCTTGATACAATTTTTGACGCTGATTACGTTGGTATAATTTGATTTTACTTATTTGGAACGGTTCGGCAGTTATTACGCTCCCAATTATCAAAAATGATGCTAAAAACACCCACTTTACTATGTTAGAAACTTTGAACGCAAACTGTGTCCGATCTAATCGACCGATGTTGACGGTTCAAACGGTGTCGGATGGGAAATTGACCGAGGAATTCATTTCTGTAAGCCTCATTGCTCTAAGGTGCGCGGTTCGCGAGAAAAGCGCGTCAAACCGCGGAAATTAGAGTTTCCCACTTTCTGGCCAAACCGTACACGCTACGGGAAAACCGACCACACCGTTGAATTCAGCACATCCCAATGCACAAGCGTGACTACATTCGAACGCTCTATCTCTCAAAACGTTGTAATTGTTTTTTCGTTCTAAATTTAGCACTTTTAGATAGAAAAAAATTGAACATTTTAACCGCTGGTGATAGAAAGGTTTTTCCACTTCCAAATGATAGCTCTTGTTGAGTCTATCAAAAATATGTATACTTTTATATGCCTAAGATTACCATTTTCATATTATGTGGTCCATTTCGCTTATTTTTGAATTATTTGAAAAATCGTAATTTCAGCACAACTCGGTAGCCGGTGTAGACAGAGACTTTTCCTATGTAAATTTGAAATCAGCGCACCCATTTTAGTAAGATAGAAAAGGTTTTATGTAGATCGGGGTCCATGTTTTTGAGATAGGTGAGCTACTTCACAATTATTGTTTAAAATATTTGATTTCTTACAAAATTTTAGCCAGTCGGCAAAAACCCAACTACCTTCAATCAAATTAAGGTTGTGGTTCTTGATACAATTTTTGACGCTGATTACGCTGGTATAATTTGATTTTACTTATTTGGAACGGTTCGGCAGTTATTACGCTCCCAATTATCAAAAATGATGCTAAAACACGCATTTTACTATGTTAGAAACTTTGAACGCAAACTGTGTCCGATCTAATCGACCGATGTTGACAGTTCAAACGGTATCGGATGGGAAATTGACCGAGGAATTCATTTCTGTAAGCCTCGTTGCTCTAAGGTGCGCGGTTCGCGAGAAAAACGCGTCAAACCGCGGAAATTAGAGTTTCCCACTTTCTGGCCAAACCGTACACGCTACGGGAAAACCGACCACACCGTTGAATTCAGCACATCCCAATGCATAAGCGTGACTACATTCGAACGCTCTATCTCTCAAAACGTTATAATTGTTTTTCGTTCTAAATTTAGCACTTTTAGATAGAAAAAAATTGAACATTTTAACCGCTGGTGATAGAAAGGTTTTTCCACTTCCAAATGATAACTCTTGTTGAGTCTATCAAAAATATGTATACTTTTATATGCCTAAGATTTACCATTTTCATATTATGTGGTCCATTTCGCTTATTTTTGTATTATTTGAAAAATCGTAATTTCAGCACAACTCGGTAGCCGGTGGAGACAGAGACTTTTCCTATGTAAATTTGTAATCAGCGCACCCATTTTAGTAAGATAGCAAAGATTTTATGTTGATCGCGGTCCTTGTTTTTGAGATAGGTGTGCTACTTCAAAATTATTGTTTAAAATATGCGATTTCTTACAAAATTTTAGCCAGTCGGCCAAAGCCCAACTACCTTCAATCATATTAAGGTAGTGGTTCTTGATACAATTTTTGACGCTGATTACGTTGGTATAATTTGATTTTACTTATTTGGAACGGTTCGGCAGTTATTACGCTCCCAATTATCAAAAATGATGCTAAAAACACCCACTTTACTATGTTAGAAACTTTGAACGCAAACTGTGTCCGATCTAATCGACCGATGTTGCCGGTTCAAACGGTGTCGGATGGGAAATTGACCGAGGAATTCATTTCTGTAAGCCTCGTTGCTCTAAGGTGCGCGGTTCGCGAGAAAAGCGCGTCAAACCGCGGAAATTAGAGTTTCCCACTTTCTGGCCAAACCGTACACGCTACGGGAAAACCGACCACACCGTTGAATTCAGCACATCCCAATGCATAAGCGTGACTACATTCGAACGCTCTATCTCTCAAAACGTTGTAATTGTTTTTTCGTTCTAAATTTAGCACTTTTAGATAGAAAAAAATTGAACATTTTAACCGCTGGTGATAGAAAGGTTTTTCCACTTCCAAATGATAGCTCTTGTTGAGTCTATCAAAAATATGTATACTTTTATATGCCTAAGATTACCATTTTCATATTATGTGGTCCATTTCGCTTATTTTTGTATTATTTGAAATATCGTAATTTCAGCACAACTCGGTAGCCGGTGGAGACAGTGACTTTTCCTATGTAAATTAGTAATCACCGCACCCATTTTAGTAAGATAGCAAAGATTTCATGTTGATCGCGGTCCTTGTTTTTGAGATAGGTGTGCTACTTCAAAATTATTGTTTAAAATATGCGATTTCTTACAAAATTTTAGCCAGTCGGCCAAAGCCCAACTACCTTCAATCATATTAAGGTAGTGGTTCTTGATACAATTTTTGACGCTGATTACGTTGGTATAATTTGATTTTACTTATTTTGAACGGTTCGGCAGTTATTACGCTCCCAATTATCAAAAATGATGCTAAAAACACCCACTTTACTATGTTAGAAACTTTGAACGCAAACTGTGTCCGATCTAATCGACCGATGTTGACGGTTCAAACGGTGTCGGATGGGAAATTGACCGAGGAATTCATTTCTGTAAGCCTCGTTGCTCTAAGGTGCGCGGTTCGCGAGAAAAGCGCGTCAAACCGCGGAAATTAGAGTTTCCCACTTTCTGGCCAAACCGTACACGCTACGGGAAAACCGACCACACCGTTGAATTCAGCACATCCCAATGCATAACCGTGACTACATTCGAACGCTCTATCTCTCAAAACGTTGTAATTGTTTTTTCGTTCTAAATTTAGCACTTTTAGATAGAAAAAAATTGAACACCAGCGGTTAGCTGGTGATAGAAAGGTTTTTCCACTTCCAAATGATAGCTCTTGTTGAGTCTATCAAAAATATGTATACTTTTATATGCCTAAGATTACCATTTTCATATTATGTGGGCCATTTCGCTTATTTTTGAATTATTTGAAAAATCGTAATTTCAGCACAACTCGGTAGCCGGTGTAGACAGAGACTTTTCCTATGTAAATTTGAAATCAGCGCACCCATTTTAGTAAGATAGAAAAGGTTTTATGTAGATCGGGGTCCATGTTTTTGAGATAGGTGAGCTACTTCACAATTATTGTTTAAAATATTTGATTTCTTACAAAATTTTAGCCAGTCGGCCAAAGCCCAACTACCTTCAATCATATTAAGGTAGTGGTTCTTGATACAATTTTTGACGCTGATTACGTTGGTATAATTTGATTTTACTTATTTGGAACGGTTCGGCAGTTATTACGCTCCCAATTATCAAAAATGATGCTAAAAACACCCACTTTACTATGTTAGAAACTTTGAACGCAAACTGTGTCCGATCTAATCGACCGATGTTGCCGGTTCAAACGGTGTCGGATGGGAAATTGACCGAGGAATTCATTTCTGTAAGCCTCGTTGCTCTAAGGTGCGCGGTTCGCGAGAAAAGCGCGTCAAACCGCGGAAATTAGAGTTTCCCACTTTCTGGCCAAACCGTACACGCTACGGGAAAACCGACCACACCGTTGAATTCAGCACATCCCAATGCATAAGCGTGACTACATTCGAACGCTCTATCTCTCAAAACGTTGTAATTGTTTTTTCGTTCTAAATTTAGCACTTTTAGATAGAAAAAAATTGAACATTTTAACCGCTGGTGATAGAAAGGTTTTTCCACTTCCAAATGATAGCTCTTGTTGAGTCTATCAAAAATATGTATACTTTTATATGCCTAAGATTACCATTTTCATATTATGTGGGCCATTTCGCTTATTTTTGAATTATTTGAAAAATCGTAATTTCAGCACAACTCGGTAGCCGGTGTAGACAGAGACTTTTCCTATGTAAATTTGAAATCAGCGCACCCATTTTAGTAAGATAGAAAAGGTTTTATGTAGATCGGGGTCCATGTTTTTGAGATAGGTGAGCTACTTCACAATTATTGTTTAAAATATTTGATTTCTTACAAAATTTTAGCCAGTCGGCAAAAACCCAACTACCTTCAATCAAATTAAGGTTGTGGTTCTTGATACAATTTTTGACGCTGATTACGCTGGTATAATTTGATTTTACTTATTTGGAACGGTTCGGCAGTTATTACGCTCCCAATTATCAAAAATGATGCTAAAACACGCATTTTACTATGTTAGAAACTTTGAACGCAAACTGTGTCCGATCTAATCGACCGATGTTGACGGTTCAAACGGTATCGGATGGGAAATTGACCGAGGAATTCATTTCTGTAAGCCTCGTTGCTCTAAGGTGCGCGGTTCGCGAGAAAAACGCGTCAAACCGCGGAAATTAGAGTTTCCCACTTTCTGGCCAAACCGTACACGCTACGGGAAAACCGACCACACCGTTGAATTCAGCACATCCCAATGCATAAGCGTGACTACATTCGAACGCTCTATCTCTCAAAACGTTATAATTGTTTTTCGTTCTAAATTTAGCACTTTTAGATAGAAAAAAATTGAACATTTTAACCGCTGGTGATAGAAAGGTTTTTCCACTTCCAAATGATAGCTCTTGTTGAGTCTATCAAAAATATGTATACTTTTATATGCCTAAGATTTACCATTTTCATATTATGTGGTCCATTTCGCTTATTTTTGTATTATTTGAAAAATCGTAATTTCAGCACAACTCGGTAGCCGGTGGAGACAGAGACTTTTCCTATGTAAATTTGTAATCAGCGCACCCATTTTAGTAAGATAGCAAAGATTTTATGTTGATCGCGGTCCTTGTTTTTGAGATAGGTGTGCTACTTCAAAATTATTGTTTAAAATATGCGATTTCTTAAAAAATTTTAGCCAGTCGGCCAAAGCCCAATTACCTTCAATGATATTAAGGTAGTGGTTCTTGATTCAATTTTTGACGCTGATTACGCTGGTATAATTTGATTTTACTTATTTGGAACGGTTCGGCAGTTATTACGCTCCCAATTATCAAAAATGATGCTAAAAACACCCATTTTACTATGTTAGAAACTTTGAACGCAAACTGTGTCCGATCTAATCGACCGATGTTGACGGTTCAAATTTTGTCGGATGGGAAATTGACCGAGGAATTCATTTCTGTAAGCCTCGTTGCTCTAAGGTGCGCGGTTCGCGAGAAAAGCGCGTCAAACCGCGGAAATTAGAGTTTCCCACTTTCAGGCCAAACCGTACACGCTACGGGAAAACCGACCACACCGTTGAATTCAGCACATCCCAATGCATAAGCGTGACTACATTCGAACGCTCTATCTCTCAAAACGTTATAATTGTTTTTTAGTTCTAAATTTAGCACTTTTAGATAGAAAAAAATTGAACATTTTACCCGCTGGTGATGGAAAGGTTTGCCCACTTCCAAATGATAGCTCTTGTTGAGTCTATCAAAAATATGTATACTTTTATATGCCTAAGATTTACCATTTTCATATTATGTGTTCCATTTCGCTTATTTTTGTATTATTTGAAATATCGTAATTTCAGCACAACTCGGTAGCCGGTGGAGACAGTGACTTTTCCTATGTAAATTTGTAATCAGCGCACCCATTTTAGTAAGATAGCAAAGATTTTATGTTGATCGCGGTCCTTGTTTTTGAGATAGGTGTGCTACTTCAAAATTATTGTTTAAAATATGCGATTTCTTACAAAATTTTAGCCAGTCGGCCAAAGCCCAACTACCTTCAATCATATTAAGGTAGTGGTTCTTGATACAATTTTTGACGCTGATTACGTTGGTATAATTTGATTTTACT
Organism: Melinopterus prodromus; assembly: GCA_964023965.1. Taxonomy (NCBI): domain Eukaryota; kingdom Metazoa; phylum Arthropoda; class Insecta; order Coleoptera; family Scarabaeidae; genus Melinopterus; species Melinopterus prodromus. Next base: position 11,718,214 of record OZ030390.1, on the reverse strand, counting down.
TATTTGGAACGGTTCGGCAGTTATTACGCTCCCAATTATCAAAAATGATGCTAAAAACACCCACTTTACTATGTTAGAAACTTTGAACGCAAACTGTGTCCGATCTAATCGACCGATGTTGCCGGTTCAAACGGTGTCGGATGGGAAATTGACCGAGGAATTCATTTCTGTAAGCCTCGTTGCTCTAAGGTGCGCGGTTCGCGAGAAAAGCGCGTCAAACCGCGGAAATTAGAGTTTCCCACTTTCTGGCCAAACCGTACACGCTACGGGAAAACCGACCACACCGTTGAATTCAGCACATCCCAATGCATAAGCGTGACTACATTCGAACGCTCTATCTCTCAAAACGTTGTAATTGTTTTTTCGTTCTAAATTTAGCACTTTTAGATAGAAAAAAATTGAACATTTTAACCGCTGGTGATAGAAAGGTTTTTCCACTTCCAAATGATAGCTCTTGTTGAGTCTATCAAAAATATGTATACTTTTATATGCCTAAGATTACCATTTTCATATTATGTGGTCCATTTCGCTTATTTTTGTATTATTTGAAATATCGTAATTTCAGCACAACTCGGTAGCCGGTGGAGACAGTGACTTTTCCTATGTAAATTAGTAATCACCGCACCCATTTTAGTAAGATAGCAAAGATTTCATGTTGATCGCGGTCCTTGTTTTTGAGATAGGTGTGCTACTTCAAAATTATTGTTTAAAATATGCGATTTCTTACAAAATTTTAGCCAGTCGGCCAAAGCCCAACTACCTTCAATCATATTAAGGTAGTGGTTCTTGATACAATTTTTGACGCTGATTACGTTGGTATAATTTGATTTTACTTATTTTGAACGGTTCGGCAGTTATTACGCTCCCAATTATCAAAAATGATGCTAAAAACACCCACTTTACTATGTTAGAAACTTTGAACGCAAACTGTGTCCGATCTAATCGACCGATGTTGACGGTTCAAACGGTGTCGGATGGGAAATTGACCGAGGAATTCATTTCTGTAAGCCTCGTTGCTCTAAGGTGCGCGGTTCGCGAGAAAAGCGCGTCAAACCGCGGAAATTAGAGTTTCCCACTTTCTGGCCAAACCGTACACGCTACGGGAAAACCGACCACACCGTTGAATTCAGCACATCCCAATGCATAAGCGTGACTACATTCGAACGCTCTATCTCTCAAAACGTTGTAATTGTTTTTTCGTTCTAAATTTAGCACTTTTAGATAGAAAAAAATTGAACATTTTAACCGCTGGTGATAGAAAGGTTTTTCCACTTCCAAATGATAGCTCTTGTTGAGTCTATCAAAAATATGTATACTTTTATATGCCTAAGATTACCATTTTCATATTATGTGGGCCATTTCGCTTATTTTTGAATTATTTGAAAAATCGTAATTTCAGCACAACTCGGTAGCCGGTGTAGACAGAGACTTTTCCTATGTAAATTTGAAATCAGCGCACCCATTTTAGTAAGATAGAAAAGGTTTTATGTAGATCGGGGTCCATGTTTTTGAGATAGGTGAGCTACTTCACAATTATTGTTTAAAATATTTGATTTCTTACAAAATTTTAGCCAGTCGGCAAAAACCCAACTACCTTCAATCAAATTAAGGTTGTGGTTCTTGATACAATTTTTGACGCTGATTACGCTGGTATAATTTGATTTTACTTATTTGGAACGGTTCGGCAGTTATTACGCTCCCAATTATCAAAAATGATGCTAAAACACGCATTTTACTATGTTAGAAACTTTGAACGCAAACTGTGTCCGATCTAATCGACCGATGTTGACGGTTCAAACGGTATCGGATGGGAAATTGACCGAGGAATTCATTTCTGTAAGCCTCGTTGCTCTAAGGTGCGCGGTTCGCGAGAAAAACGCGTCAAACCGCGGAAATTAGAGTTTCCCACTTTCTGGCCAAACCGTACACGCTACGGGAAAACCGACCACACCGTTGAATTCAGCACATCCCAATGCATAAGCGTGACTACATTCGAACGCTCTATCTCTCAAAACGTTATAATTGTTTTTCGTTCTAAATTTAGCACTTTTAGATAGAAAAAAATTGAACATTTTAACCGCTGGTGATAGAAAGGTTTTTCCACTTCCAAATGATAGCTCTTGTTGAGTCTATCAAAAATATGTATACTTTTATATGCCTAAGATTTACCATTTTCATATTATGTGGTCCATTTCGCTTATTTTTGTATTATTTGAAAAATCGTAATTTCAGCACAACTCGGTAGCCGGTGGAGACAGAGACTTTTCCTATGTAAATTTGTAATCAGCGCACCCATTTTAGTAAGATAGCAAAGATTTTATGTTGATCGCGGTCCTTGTTTTTGAGATAGGTGTGCTACTTCAAAATTATTGTTTAAAATATGCGATTTCTTAAAAAATTTTAGCCAGTCGGCCAAAGCCCAATTACCTTCAATGATATTAAGGTAGTGGTTCTTGATTCAATTTTTGACGCTGATTACGCTGGTATAATTTGATTTTACTTATTTGGAACGGTTCGGCAGTTATTACGCTCCCAATTATCAAAAATGATGCTAAAAACACCCATTTTACTATGTTAGAAACTTTGAACGCAAACTGTGTCCGATCTAATCGACCGATGTTGACGGTTCAAATGGTGTCGGATGGGAAATTGACCGAGGAATTCATTTCTGTAAGCCTCGTTGCTCTAAGGTGCGCGGTTCGCGAGAAAAGCGCGTCAAACCGCGGAAATTAGAGTTTCCCACTTTCAGGCCAAACCGTACACGCTACGGGAAAACCGACCACACCGTTGAATTCAGCACATCCCAATGCATAAGCGTGACTACATTCGAACGCTCTATCTCTCAAAACGTTATAATTGTTTTTTAGTTCTAAATTTAGCACTTTTAGATAGAAAAAAATTGAACATTTTACCCGCTGGTGATGGAAAGGTTTGCCCACTTCCAAATGATAGCTCTTGTTGAGTCTATCAAAAATATGTATACTTTTATATGCCTAAGATTTACCATTTTCATATTATGTGTTCCATTTCGCTTATTTTTGTATTATTTGAAATATCGTAATTTCAGCACAACTCGGTAGCCGGTGGAGACAGTGACTTTTCCTATGTAAATTTGTAATCAGCGCACCCATTTTAGTAAGATAGAAAAGGTTTTATGTAGATCGGGGTCCATGTTTTTGAGATAGGTGAGCTACTTCAAAATTATTGTTTAAAATATTTGATTTCTTACAAAATTTTAGCCAGTTGGCAAAAACCCAACTACCTTCAATCAAATTAAGGTTGTGGTTCTTGATACAATTTTTGACGCTGATTACGCTGGTATAATTTGATTTTACTTATTTGGAACGGTTCGGCAGTTATTACGCTCCCAATTATCAAAAATGATGCTAAAAACACCCATTTTACTATGTTAGAAACTTTGAACGCAAACTGTGTCCGATCTAATCGACCGATGTTGACGGTTCAAACGGTGTCGGATGGGAAATTGACCGAGGAATTCATTTCTGTAAGCCTCGTTGCTCTAAGGTGCGCGGTTCGCGAGAAAAGCGCGTAAAACCGCGGAAATTAGAGTTTCCCACTTTCTGGCCAAACCGTACACGCTACGGGAAAACCGACCACACCGTTGAATTCGGCACATCCCAATGCATAAGCGTGACTACATTCGAACGCTCTATCTCTCAAAACGTTATAATTGTTTTTTAGTTCTAAATTTAGCACTTTTAGATTGAAAAAAATTGAACATTTTAACCGCTGGTGATAGAAAGGTTTGCCCACTTCCAAATGATAGCTCTTGTTGAGTCTATCAAAAATATGTATACATTTATATGCCTAAGATTTACCATTTTCATATTATGTGGTCCATTTCGCTTATTTTTGTATTATTTGAAAAATCGTAATTTCAGCACAACTCGGTAGCCGGTGGAGACAGAGACTTTTCCTATGTAAATTTGTAATCAGCGCACCCATTTTAGTAAGATAGCAAAGGTTTCATGTTGATCGCGGTTCTTGTTTTTGAGATAGGTGTGCTACTTCAAAATCATTGTTTAAAATATTTGATTTCTTACAAAATTTTAGCCAGTCGGCAAAAACCCAACTACCTTCAATCAAATTAAGGTTGTGGTTCTTGATACAATTTTTGACGCTGATTACGCTGGTATAATTTGATTTTACTTATTTGGAACGGTTCGGCAGTTATTACGCTCCCAATTATCAAAAATGATGCTAAAAACACCCATTTTACTATGTTAGAAACTTTGAACGCAAACTGTGTCCGATCTAATCGACCGATGTTGACGGTTCAAACGGTGTCGGATGGGAAATTGACCGAGGAATTCATTTCTGTAAGCCTCGTTGCTCTAAGGTGCGCGGTTCGCGAGAAAAGCGCGTCAAACCGCGGAAATTAGAGTTTCCCACTTTCTGGCCAAACCGTACACGCTACGGGAAAACCGACCACACCGTTGAATTCAGCACATCCCAATGCATAAGCGTGACTACATTCGAACGCTCTATCTCTCAAAACGTTATAATTGTTTTTTAGTTCTAAATTTAGCACTTTTAGATAGAAAAAAATTGAACATTTTACCCGCTGGTGATAGAAAGGTTTGCCCACTTCCAAATGATAGCTCTTGTTGAGTCTATCAAAAATATGTATACTTTTATATGCCTAAGATTTACCATTTTCATATTATGTGGTCCATTTCGCTTATTTTTGTATTATTTGAAATATCGTAATTTCAGCACAACTCGGTAGCCGGTGGAGACAGTGACTTTTCCTATGTAAATTAGTAATCACCGCACCCATTTTAGTAAGATAGCAAAGATTTCATGTTGATCGCGGTCCTTGTTTTTGCTACTTCAAAATTATTGTTTAAAATATGCGATTTCTTAAAAAATTTTAGCCAGTCGGCCAAAGCCCAATTACCTTCAATGATATTAAGGTAGTGGTTCTTGATACAATTTTTGACGCTGATTACGCTGGTATAATTTGATTTTACTTATTTGGAACGGTTCGGCAGTTATTACGCTCCCAATTATCAAAAATGATGCTAAAAACACCCACTTTACTATGTTAGAAACTTTGAACGCAAACTGTGTCCGATCTAATCGACCGATGTTGACGGTTCAAATGGTATCGGATGGGAAATTGACCGAGGAATTCATTTCTGTAAGCCTCGTTGCTCTAAGGTGCGCGGTTCTCGAGAAAAACGCGTCAAACCGCGGAAATTAGAGTTTCCCACTTTCTGGCCAAACCGTACACGCTACGGGAAAACCGACCACACCGTTGAATTCAGCACATCCCAATGCATAAGCGTGACTACATTCGAACGCTCTATCTCTCAAAACGTTATAATTGTTTTTTCGTTCTAAATTTAGCACTTTTAGATAGAAAAAAATTGAGCATTTTAACCGCTGGTGATAGAAAGGTTTTTCCACTTCCAAATGATAGCTCTTGTTGAGTCTATCAAAAATATGTATACTTTTATATGCCTAAGATTACCATTTTCATATTATGTGGTCCATTTCGCTTATTTTTGTATTATTTGAAAAATCGTAATTTCAGCACAACTCTGTAGCCGGTGTAGACAGAGACTTTTCCTATGTAAATTTGAAATCAGCGCACCCATTTTAGTAAGATAGAAAAGGTTTTATGTAGATCGGGGTCCATGTTTTTGAGATAGGTGAGCTACTTCAAAATTATTGTTTAAAATATTTGATTTCTTACAAAATTTTAGCCAGTCGGCAAAAACCCAACTACCTTCAATCAAATTAAGGTTGTGGTTCTTGATACAATTTTTGACGCTGATTACGCTGGTATAATTTGATTTTACTTATTTGGAACGGTTCGGCAGTTATTACGCTCCCAATTATCAAAAATGATGCTAAAACACCCATTTTACTATGTTAGAAACTTTGAACGCAAACTGTGTCCGATCTAATCGACCGATGTTGACGGTTCAAACGGTATCGGATGGGAAATTGACCGAGGAATTCATTTCTGTAAGCCTCGTTGCTCTAAGGTGCGCGGTTCGCGAGAAAAACGCATCAAACCGCGGAAATTAGAGTTTCCCACTTTCTGGCCAAACCGTACACGCTACGGGAAAACCGACCACACCGTTGAATTCAGCACATCCCAATGCATAAGCGTGACTACATTCGAACGCTCTATCTCTCAAAACGTTATAATTGTTTTTTCGTTCTAAATTTAGCACTTTTAGATAGAAAAAAATTGATCATTTTAACCGCTGGTGATAGAAAGGTTTGCCCACTTCCAAATGATAGCTCTTGTTGAGTCTATCAAAAATATGTATACTTTTATATGCCTAAGATTTACCATTTTCATATTATGTGGTCCATTTCGCTTATTTTTGTATTATTTGAAAAATCGCAATTTCAGCACAACTCGGTAGCCGGTGGAGACAGAGACTTTTCCTATGTAAATTTGAAATCAGCGCACCCATTTTAGTAAGATAGAAAAGGTTTTATGTAGATCGGGGTCCATGTTTCTGAGATAGGTGAGCTACTTCAAAATTATTGTTTAAAATATTTGATTTCTTACAAAATTTTAGCCAGTCGGCAAAAACCCAACTACCTTCAATCAAATTAAGGTTGTGGTTCTTGATACAATTTTTGACGCTGATTACGCTGGTATAATTTGATTTTACTTATTTGGAACGGTTCGGCAGTTATTACGCTCCCAATTATCAAAAATAATGCTAAAAACACCCATTTTACTATGTTAGAAACTTTGAACGCAAACTGTGTCCGATCTAATCGACCGATGTTGACGGTTCAAACGGTATCGGATGGGAAATTGACCGAGGAATTCATTTCTGTAAGCCTCGTTGCTCTAAGGTGCGCGGTTCGCGAGAAAAACGCGTAAAACCTCGGAAATTATAGTTTCCCACTTTCTGGCCAAACCGTACACGCTACGGGAAAACCGACCACACCGTTGAATTCAGCACATCCCAATGCATAAGCGTGACTACATTCGAACGCTCTATCTCTCAAAAAGTTATAATTATTTTTTCGTTCTAAATTTAGCACTTTTAGATTGAAAAAAATGAACATTTTACCCGCTGGTGATAGAAAGGTTTGCCCACTTCCAAATGATAGCTCTTGTTGAGTCTATCAAAAATATGTATACTTTTGTATGCCTAAGATTTACTATTTTCATATTATGTGGTCCATTTCGCTTATTTTTGTATTATTTGAAAAATCGTAATTTCAGCACAACTCGGTAGCCGGTGGAGACAGAGACTTTTCCTATGTAAATTTGTAATCAGCGCACCCATTTTAGTAAGATAGCAAAGGTTTCATGTTGATCGCGGTCCTTGTTTTTGAGATAGGTGTGCTACTTCAAAATTATTGTTTAAAATATGCGATTTCTTACAAAATTTTAGCCAGTCGGCAAAAGCCCAACTACCTTCAATCAAATTAAGGTTGTGGTTCTTGATACAATTTTTGACGCTGATTACGCTGGTATAATTTGATTTTAGTTATTTGGAACGGTTCGGCAGTTATTACGTTCCCAATTATCAAAAATGATGCTAAAAACACCCATTTTACTATGTTAGAAACTTTGAACGCAAACTGTGTCCGATCTAATCGACCGATGTTGACGGTTCAAACGGTACCGGATGGAAAATTGACCGAGGAATTCATTTCTGTAAGCCTCGTTGCTCGAAGTATCGTGGTTCGCGAGAAAAACGCGTAAAACCGCGGAAATTATAGTTTCCCACTTTCTGGCCAAACCGTACACGCTACGGGAAAACCGACCACACCGTTGAATTCAGCACATCCCAATGCATAAGCGTGACTACATTCGAACGCTCTATCTCTCAAAACGTTATAATTGTTTTTTCGTTCTAAATTTAGCACTTTTAGATAGAAAAAAATTGAACATTTTAACCGCTGGTGATAGAAAGGTTTGCCCACTTCCAAATGATTGCTCTATGAGTCTATCACAAATATGTATACTTTTATATGCCTAAGATTTACCATTTTCATATTATGTGGTCCATTTCGCTTATTTTTGTATTATTTGAAAAACCGTAATTTCAGCACAACTCGGTAACCAGTGGATTCAGCGACTTTTCGTCTATAAATTTGTAATCAGCGCACCAATTTAATAACATAGCAAAGATTTCATGTTGATCGGGGTCCTCGTTCTTGAAATAGGTGTGCTACTTCAAAATTATTGTTTAAAATATGTGATTTCTTACAAAATTTTAGCCAGTCGGCAAAAGCCCAACTACCTTCAATCATATTAAGGTTGTGGTTCTTGATACAATTTTTGACGCTGATTACGCTGGTATAATTTGATTTTACTTATTTGGAACGGTTCGGCAGTTATTACGCTCCCAATTATCAAAAATTATGCTAAAAACACCCATTTTACTATGTTAGAAACTTTGAACGCAAACTGTGTCCGATCGACCGATGTTGACGGTGCAAACGGTATCGGATGGGAAATTGACCGAGGAATTCATTTCTGTAAGCCTCGTTGCTCTAAGGTGCGCGGTTCGCGAGAAAAACGCGTAAAACCTCGGAAATTATAGTTTCCCACTTTCTGGCCAAACCGTACACGCTACGGGAAAACCGACCACACCGTTGAATTCAGCACATCCCAATGCATAAGCGTGACTACATTAGAACGCTCTATCTCTAAAAAAGTTGTAATTGTTCTTTAGTTCTAAATTTAGCACTTTTAGATAGCAAAATGGCGCATAGTGCGCTTCTACCACTATTCATTATTTTAATCGCGCTCAGCAAAAATCGAATACTGAGTATATTGTTTGTTTATTTATGCTCTAAGCAACGTAAAGTGATATCTTGGACTATCCTACTGACGGTAGGTATTTCATATTACGTAAATATGAAAGCAGAAAATTTTAAATCACCACATATGGTAGACACAGAAGAGCGAATTAACCGAAAATTTCGTTATATATATATATATATATATATATATATATATATATATATATTCAAAAAAATGTTTGCACTAGTTTGCACTTTTTGTGGGATATATTTATGATTCCACTTTTTATCTGCAAATCCCACTTATATTTTGCTGCTAATAGCTGCGTATTCTCCGTAATTTATTATTCTTCGGTAGCTTGTTTTGCGAGAAATCAGTATACTTGCGTTAAACGCAATACGTGCGCCAAGTTTCAAATAAGTTTTTGGCTCTTATTTATTTCTATGAAGTAACAAGCAATGCATCAAATTAAAGATGTATACTCTTTATGATCTTCTCTCTATACCACTTTGGTCTAAAAGAAAGAAATTACTGAAACATTTTAAAAAATAGCTACGGAGTTATATTTATTAGAGCCATAGATACTTCGGACCCAATACTATCGAGTATTGGGGGGAGAAACATATTGTTATTACGTGGTATGACCTTATGTTAAATTTAAAATATCAATTTTATATGAACCAACGAAAAGTCAAACAACAAAAATTGGTCGATGTTTTTATGACAGTGGTAGTATCTACCGATCTTAAAACAGTCGTCGTACATAGTTATAAGAAGAAATTGCAATCTGATTCATTTGAAAACCACTACATCAAATAGCCAAATCTAAGCAATAGAACAACAACTTATTATCGTATATATTATTTATGATATTTATACATATCTGTCTACATATACATTTGTTATACAACGATAGCATACAATGCCTCAATGTAAAATGCATGCCAGCGGGTGGGATCGTTCTTTGGGCCGTTCAACTAATATCATTGTAGGCTTTTAACAATGGCAAACAACTCCAACCCACGCGTCGGCAGATTTTCGCTAGTCGTAACTTAGAATTGGATAACAACGTATCCAGATAACAATACAATGGCTACAAATTCTATATACTGCGTTATGCATATACATATCTATATATAACTTAGTTTATATTCTACTATAAAAGTTTCGTTTGAGGGTTCACGCCGTCCTTTCAACTTACTACCAATCGATCTGCTTATACCAAACATAACAACGAATATTAGATTAGTGTTGTGATCTGATCCGATGATTTACGTCATTGATGTTTCCAGGAATGCAAGAAGTTTTACTACTTAGTTAGTTTTGGCACTGACAAGTTTGCGAATCCTGCTAAATATGCCAGAACTTATTTGTCGAACTGTTTTTTTACTTAATCATACGCAGTATGATATTAGCACGAAAATAAGTACTTTTACCCTTTGTGAGATTGTTGATTTTTTCGAATCATCTGGATATTTAATATTAATTTATGACTTATTGTGCATGTTACAAATGTCAAATTAATAATTTTTTAGCTATCGACGATAAACCAGCCGTTACCTTTTAGGAACGCTGAATTACAGGGTAAAATTATTATGTCATTTGACATTTAGAAAATCTCCAGTTTTTCGGGATAAGTCATATAAGAATCGCAAATCCATAATAACTATTAAAATGAGCTGGTTTTTCTTTATCATTGTTTGTTACCTCAGTAAGTTTTTTTTTTTAAATTAATGTTCCTGACATTAATTTTAAAACAATTAGGATAGAAATTTAATCAAAAACTATATATATATATGCTAAGTGTTCCATTAATACCGTGTGTTCATTTCAAAAGTATCCACCCTTAATAACTCTTGCCCTGATGCGATTATTGCTTTGAAAGAAACAAGTCGATTTAGATATTGAGGGGGAAATTCAAAAATGGTATCTAGAGAATTTTAGAGGTCATACCTTTGCCCCTTTCCCAGCCACAACACTTTGAAATTTCAAATGGCACCCCCTATCTTGTGATACATCATTTGAAATGGCACAAAATGCTCTACTCAACCATGATAAAAAAAGTTAAATCGATCGATTGGTTCTTAAGATAGACTACACAGAAGATGGAAGGTATGAAATAACTCAACTCTTAATAACTCTTGACCTGATGCGATTATTGCTTTGAGTGGAAACACGTCGATTAAGATATCGAGGGGGAAGTTCAAAAATGGTACCTAGAGAATTTTAGGTTTCATCCGTTCTCCCCCCAATCACCCCACCTGGAAATTTCAAACGGCACCCTACTCAACCATCATAAAAAAATTTAATCGATCGATTGGTTCTTAAGATAGACTAGAATAACGGGATAAGGAATAAGGGGAATAAGGGTGAAGGGATGAAACCTCAAATTCTCTAGGTACCATTTTTGAACTTCCCCCTCAATATCTAAATCGACGTGTTTTCACGCAAAGCAATAATCGCATCAGGGCAAGAGTTATTAAGGGTGGATACTTTTGAAATGAACACACGGTATAAATATTCAGAAAACGAAGAAGTGACGTCTTTCTGCTTCTAAATTTGATAATTTGATATACATGCAGGCGCTGCGCCGTTCCTAAACAACAAATTGTGTTAAATTTTGGCCTTTTCAAATAACTTTAGGATACTACGATATTACTAAACTAAAACACATACTATTTAGGTCGATTTTCAAAACCAACTGTTCCATAAGCAAGTAATGTTGGAATTTTTGCCTTTGAAATGATAATTTAAAACTCGAATATACTTTACAATAATATAGATAAGATATTCTTGGAAATTTCCTGGTACAAGATACACGTTATTAATATTTCCTAGAACTCCAAGCCAGTTTTCAGTGGATATTGTGTTTTCAGGAAATTCATGATGTATACGGGTGTATACGGGTGGTTTTACTATTATATTAAATTCATGGGAAAACTCATTTTGCCTCTCAACGGGAAGCTTCGTACTATACTAGATACCAGTTTATAATTTATGTATTGCGCCATTTATATTTTGTAATAGCAATTTGTACATCATATTTTTTTCAGTCGCAACACATAAAATAAATAATTAAATAAATAAATTAAATACTGTAAAAGCCGAAATTATATATATGCCATTAATGTACGCGTGCAGCCCAAGTGGGTGGCGCTGTTTTAAGCCCAGAGCGTTAGGTTTAAAATCAAATTAAATTAATTACAAGCGACTAACAACCTACGGTACAGCACTCTAATTCTAGCTGATTCAAGCCAATAATTACTGAAATACTAGAAACTTTAACTAACTTTAGGTTTATGGTTCGAAATTACAACGTTTGTTGGAATTATACATAGCACATAGCCCAGCCTGTCATTCATGAACTGTTTAATTAATTAGAGGGAAAGTGAATTTGATACTTAATTAATCAAATTACTGCACTCCAAATTCATTGATTTTTGCTGTACGGCCTTGTTTTGGTCAGGGATAAATAGATAACATAATAATAATAATACCAATCCACGCCTTAACAGCCCCCAGCAGCTTTCGCCACTACCGGGCCATCAGCAGGCCCGAATTATCATTATTACGGCCCGCGTCTCTGGCACGTCTTAAGTTTTTTGGCCTTCAGCATTCGTCGTGGAGTAAAAGAAAACCACAGAAAACCCTTTGTCGAAAAGCAGGGCGTGAGACTCGAACTCACGCCCCCCAGTCTGATAGCCACAGTATGTACTTATTTCAAACAGTTTTTGTTTTGCGAATTATCTTAATGTTTTCTTATCTGACAACGACAAAAGATACACTATCAGGAAAACCTTTTGTTAGGTGAGACAATACACTTTGCAGATGTGTTTACTGAACGATATGCTTTTTGTTTTTTGCTTTTCTTTCATGTTAATGTTATTAACCCCTGAATACCTTTATGCAAACCTGAGTGCTTTTGACAACGTACCCGCTCTTATCGTATAATGACGATAACTGAATAATATCTACTATATAATATAAATATGAAATAACACGTGAAAGCACATAGACTAAATCTTTAAAATTGGTTTTATTCTATATTCATTTTAAGTTGTAGTTTTGATTTTTATTTTGTATTATTCATCAACGATATAAAAACTAATTAATCCAATTCTACATAAAAAAGTATTAAGACATATTCTTAAAACGATTATAAATTATGAAAATCTGAAATAATGCTGGTACTTGACATATGAGTAGATAGCACATTGATTTACAATTACGATGTATTTTTATAGCGTTATGAGGTTTTCAGATATTCTAAAAATACCAACTTTCAGTAAATTTAGCCATCTGATTTATTACAAATACATAAACATACAACACACACACACACACACTGGAAACAAGCAACATTTTTGTTTTTCTTATCGGCACCATATTGGTGTATTTGGCTTCAACATTTTTTTTTGCGCGGTAGCGTAATTTGATATTTCACTAGCCAGCCATTTAATAAAATCATATGCTTAAAATTACTGAAAATTATTATCTTCTTGAGAAATTATGAAAAACGCATGGTACCTTGGAGGATACAAATTGTGCAGTTTAACCATATTTCAATTGTCAATAAGGCGCCGACAAATTTAGGTTGCCATAATATAATTGTAAATATAAAAGTGACAAAATGGCGTCTTAATCGAACAACAAATATAAAAGTTGTAACCGTGTTTATGTAATGACTGTTTTTTCCCTAAAACCATTACGAATTCTCACGGGATTAGTAGAGAGCCCAGACAAAGTACAAAAAACAAAAACCGCTAATTTGCCCGTTATTCATAATCAGCGATTGAACTTTCGAGAATCCTATTATTATCTTTTTGTCCTTCAGGGTTTTCCTTGTTTGTATATAAAAAAGTATATTATTTGACGAGCACATAATTAAGGATATAAATAGCAAGCATAAAGTTTATACCCGATTATTTTAAATGTATTTGTCAATTATGGTGAGGCGAACTGTCAAATAATTGTCATCCACGTAGTTTTTTACAGATGATGACAGTTCGTTCAAATAATGTCATTAATGAAGTCATTATTATACAACGCTTGTGTCACTATAATAATTGGAGTGTATCATGATACGATTATATAGCGGGGGTAACGAAAAAAACACGTTTTTTTTTTAAATTCAAAATTTCAGGTTAAGAAAAAAGATGTCCCTGTGGACCCTCATTAACCACAAAAAAATGGCCCAATTGAATAATATTTAAGTCTCCCGCAGGCATTTAAAAATTCGAATTTTTTCCTATAATTTCTTAATGAAATATCAAGTGGTTTTTCTTTTTAAAAGCTCACATGTCCGCACATATAAAAAAATTTAGAACAAACAAACTTTTATCATACGAAAACGGTCATTTTTCTAAAAAAAATCGAATCTAAATAAATCGCAGGCGGTCTAAATGTTGCATTAAAGTAATATATTTTGTGTATTTTGAAAGTAACGTTTTTTCGATACACCCTATTATATAGTCGTAGATTACATATGCAATGAACTTATTATATGTGAGTAGTAGATAAATACCACGTACCTTAGAGTACTGTATTTATTTTAGTAAAACGAATTAAAATTTTTGTTCTTATTTTTTTTTTCATTCTTAAATTGCACATAGTGTATTATCGATTTTGACCCTCTTGGGGCACGTGCTAATATGTTAAATTTGACAGGAATTAAAAGCTAATGGAAGAAATTGAGAAAGTCATACAAAAAATTAAAGGTTGAAATGTAAAGACCACCCTAATGTTCTAGATCTTGTAGTAATTTTTTCCTTTCTTTTATAATTTAAAAAATATGGATTTTCGTTTAATATTCTTTTTTATCTATGCTTCAATTGATTTTAGCTTTGTTAGACTGATTTGATGACGTGAAATAATGGTTTTAGAAGAGGCACTACAATACCTCATACAATCTAATTCAAATCTGAAGTTTGGTACTTGTTAATATGTTAAATTTGACAGGAATTAAAAGGTAATGGAAGAAATTGAGAGTGTCACGCAAAAGAAATTAAAGGTTGAACTGTTAAGACCACCCTAATCTTCTAGATCTTGTAGTATTTTTTTCTTTTCTTTTATAATTTAAAAAAATATGGATTTTCGTTTAATATTCTTTACACACCACAATGCCTCACGATCTAATTCAAATCTGAAGTTGGTGATATTATTTAGTAGTACACGAGTAACGCATACAATTTCTCAAGTAAATGATCAAAAGTTATTGGGCCAACAAAATCAAAAGTAAAATGACTATACTTGAAAGCTAGGTAGGTTTTGAAAAATTTACAGATTATCTTAGTTAGTATTTGGATAGTGGAGACATCTAAGTCAATTATTGTTTTATGCCTAAATCAATTATGTTTGTTGATTATATTCTATTTTTTTTATTTTATTTTAATTGATAAAAAACTTTGTATCTATATTACCTATAATTATTTATACTTACCTTGAAACACGTTCAGAATACTCAAATATAATCACAGAGAGGTAGGATATAAGGAAATAAGAAACATAGAAATTTATGATATAATCAATTTATTATCATGTAATTCAGTAATAATAAGGGGGGCATTAACTATAAAGGCACTAACAAGTGAAGGGGGATTGATTCGTACAGAAAATGACAGATCCTCGAAAATTGGTGTCGTATACACAAACAGCGGACATAAATCGAATGAACAACAGATTATGAATACATTATTAATTAGTCATAATCAGTGCGGATATTGTGGTTACTAGTAAGTAAGTAGATAGTATTTATAACAACACTTTTGATATTGATATATAAATATGTATGTATACAGGATATTTCTCAACTCCTTTTCAGGAAAAAATTGGTGCACCATACTTAACATTATGTACCCCAAAAAAGTATAAAAACAGTATTTACAAATTCGCTCTTAGATCGTCTAACAGTCTTGTAGGTACTTAACTACTTATGATATAATATTGGTTACTTCTTTAGTTTATCGGTTTAGCCCGTTCATGTACTGCATGCTGCACCCGCAAGGATTGCTCATGTACATCCTAGTGATAGTTTTTGGTACCCTCTGTGTTGGCAGACCTGATAAGCCTTTCACATAAGTATACGTCACTGGTTGTCTCAAGATCTTCTTTGGTGCTGTTTTCTTCGACTTCTTCTTATCTTTAGTGGTGCAACTCGACGACCTGGAGCTCATGGACATATTTTGGAACACCCTCCTGATACTATCAGCGGATGTGGAGTGATGATGACGATTTCTCGTTTGGGTATCACTGCCAGTATCGCTCGAGCTACTCGAGAGGCGATGAGGAGACACTGAACGAAATCCAGACTCCCCTGAAGACGTGCTGCTATTATTTTCCAACTTCCTCGATCTCGAACACCTCGAAGCTGATGTCGAAGAACAGGAGTCCGTACTGGACGACCGGCTATCGTCTTCGCAAATATCTTCTTGGGATCTTCTCGTTAGTTTCCTGCTGATTGCTCGGAACAAACGTAATCCTTTCACTTCACGGCATGGTGACGGCGTCATTGGACTAACACTTCTGTTATCACCGGTGTTCAATGTAACTAGTATCATTCTGTTATCGGAAATTGTTGACATCGCTTTACTACTTTGCTGGTTAAGGTTGGTAGTGCGGCGATAGACTGATCTTCTGCCGTGTTTATCGGGGTTTATATAGGGTTGTGCAACGTGGGGATGCTGGCCGAGCGCAGGCTCGACGGTGGTTGGACCACGTGAGGAGGCGATGCTGGGGGTGGATTTTTCTGCCGGGGGTCCGAGCGGTACGCCGTTTCCGCCGTTTGAAGGGTGCGAGAGTGTAAGGGTAATTATTGGTGGTTTTACGGCGTTGTTATGACGAGTTACGGGCGGGTTGTTTGCTTGCAGATTGGTGTTTTGTGAATTTAAATACGCGCTCGCATGAGGATTTGTTTGTTAGCTGCTAATTTAGGTTTGATGGAAGTATTTGTATGCACACGAGAGATTTTTTAATTTATGTTTCGATTAAAATTATGGCTTTTTTAGGTAGATTGGGCAATATCATAGCAGAAATTGTATTATAAGAGTGTTTGTTTCACAAAAATAATGTTTTTGTGGATTTTTTTAATGCAGGGATGGTTTCACAGTCCAATTTAAAATACAAATTTTTATAATTTCCTAAGAAATCATTACGAAGTCGAATTGGAATTATCAAAATAAGCATATAATAAACTAAATGTCTGTTAACTGTCAACTGAGCAACTGTCAACTGTAAATAGTTCTTGAGTTATAACATCATAATTTTTGTAATGGAAGAAAATTTTCGACTCCTCTCTTTCTGAAAACCTTACGCTTTTTCGTTTTTCATTTACAAATTATATGTTCCGCAGAGTTCTCAATATTTTAAAAGTTTCAATTTTGATTTTATCTGAATGACAGTGACATTTCTAGCAGGACAATTAAAATGTTCTAAAATAAAATAAAATAAATTCGAGGTTGTCATAAACCAGTATCACTTGAAGGTCTGAAATACGTACAAATCGACGTGTTCGAGGATTTTTTAAAATAAGGAACCTCAGAAAGTTTCTTATGCGTGTTATGTAGTCAAAAAATCTTCATTAGCATTGTTTTCAAAACAAATTTTCTACTGGTACCTACTGCTACCGGTTGTCTGTTAACAAAAATAAATTAACTATAAAGTAAAAAGTAAATTTATTTTTAACTACCATAAATTTGTTCACTACACTTATTATTAGCTTTGTAAAAAAAGAAGTTACATAAACTTTTTAGTGTAGATACGAGAATGATTTATAGATTTATAATTGTTTAATTTGTCAAAAATACAATTATCAAAACTCAATGGCCGACAACAAAAGAAATCGATTCTCGTGTATATTTTTTCGTTGAATGCCTTCATATTCAGATTCTTCTGAAAAAAAGCATACTAGAATCGGTTATACCTTGTTCAATTTTGTTGTAATTGACCAGGGTAGTATTTAGTTTCGAATATTGTATTTTTGACAGATGCTTTGCTACTTTATCATACTGCGTATGACGAAGTATTGAAGTATTGTAATCATGCCGAAAAAATAAGAATTTTGCGGAAATAGTTTTTTTTTGGTTGCCCTGATCATTTATGACCAAGGTACAAAACTTAGAGCTGAATAACTTTTGGTTGAAAAGGGTCCACATGAACTGGATTCTTCCTCTAAGTATGATTCAAGGATTTTGCAAATGAACTGTAATTTCTGTAATTTCGTCAAAATAGTTAAATATCAAATAAAAGTAGAGCAAAGTATGAGCAAATTCTTTTTGATCGAGATCGTGTCTGCATTAAAACTTAATAGCCAGGATTTGACAATTATTTTTATTCTGGTAGTAAGTAGTGTAAATCGCTGGTTTTTTGACAATTCCTACTGTCAATATTATCAAAATATCTGTCAAATCCTGGCTAACTTGTTATATTTTAATGCAGACACGATCGACCTCGATATATTTTTTGTAAATGAAACAATTATTGTAAATTTGAAGTAATTTTTAGTAAACTGCTTATATTTTTGTGATAAAAGAGACTCAAACTTTTTATGGCATTAATACCATAAAAGTGCTTTAAAGCAGCTATTATTATAATATATTTGCTTGTTTGATAACATCGCAGTTTTACATTCATTTGTCAGAATAAAGATGAGTCAGCAAAATAAATACATTTGATTTAATGTTATTTTATCATTAAATAATAAATATTAATTGTTGTTATGTTTGGTTTATAAATTAACCCGGAAATGTAACTACCACTTCTTCACCTACTGGTGAAGGCTAGGGCATTGGCGGTTGGCATACAACTTACAAAGAACCCCCACTCCGGCGCGGAAACCTGTAGAACCGGGCATGCGTCAGTCTTTTGGGAGCTAGACAGGAACCAATAAAGACAGAACAGCGTCAAACTGAATGGCCTAGTCTACTATACAGACGGGTCAAAAACCGACACATGTACGGGCGCAGGGATATATGGGACAGGCTTATTCCGCACAGGCCTATCCATAGGCCTAACTACGCAGGTGAACATATTCCAAGCTGAAGCAACAGAATCTTTATAGTAACCGACAGTCAAGCTGCGCTGAAAGCGCTAACGGCATGCGAAACAAAGTGTGGGATTATCCTGGACTGCATCCGAGCACTGAACAAGCTGGGAGAGACAAACACCCTGAAACTGGTATGGACACCAGCACACTCCGGTATACCAGGGAATGAGAGCGCCGACAGACTCGCAAAAGCCGGGACCCTGCTAGCTCTCATTGGACCCAAACCACTTGTTGGCCTATCAATAGTCACAGGCAAGAAGGAAATAAAACGCCTGCTACGACAGTGGCATAAAGACCACTTGAGGGACCATCCAGGACAGACCCACTCAGGGTTTTTTCTTGAAAGACCTTCGACCAAATTGGCGGACGATATGCTCAAGATGAGCAAAGCTGACACAGACTGGACGGGAGTGGTAACAGGACACTGCCCCGTTAACCGGCACCTCCACAGAATGAGATTGACCGAAGACACTTTATGCAGGGGCTGCGGAATGGAGCAAGAAACTCCGATACACTTTCTATGCCTTTGCGGGGCCTTCGTTAATGACAGACGTACATATCTGGGGAACGGAATGTGAACCCAGATGAGATACGAGGAACTAAACCCAGAAAAATCCTGACTTAATCAAGAGGACAGGACTTTAGAGGTAAAATTCATGAGGGCACAAAACGACTACTGACCGCAATGCGGGTACCGTGCCGGGGCCACCTTTCGCAAATACAATATTTAGTTTCATATCACACATCCAAAAGCGCAACGATATATGTAGGTACATAAATGACAATTTTAGCATTATTGATTGTATTATTCAATGCGATGCCTTTGTCAATGTCTAAAAATATGCTATATATAACACTATAAGTACATACATAACAATATGCTGAGAAAATATGAGAAATATAGTGAATGGGGTTTAAAATAGAAATATTACATGCGATATTACAGGCAGAGTGTGTTAGTCGTTAGCATGCATGAGTTGTGTCACTCGGTGTTCGCTCTATTTTGTTCACATGTCGAGCGCTTACTGCGAAATGTGACTGTCTGCGATAACTTTTACAAAATCAATAAATCTACGACGATCAAAATTTTGCATTAACAAAAGAATCTATGTTTAACTATTGAAGTACAATAGTTTAACAAGACAAAAATCAACATTGCAAAGTGTGCACGCTGTACTTGAAAGGTAACAAATAAATTAGAAAAGCAGATATCAGAAAAATATCTGTTATAATTTTTTAGAAAGAACACCTCCGCCTGGATTTGAACCAGGAACCCTCCAATATCCGGTTTGTCAGCTCTCCCAGTTGAGCTACAGAGGCTGTGGAAATTTATAGGTTTTATTTGTCACTTCAGGACTTGCAATCCGAGTTTTCGAATTAAACAAACCCGTCGTGACACCTATTGGGGCTAGATCAACTGGGAGAACTGTCAACCGGAAATTGGAGGGTACCTGGTTCAAATCCAGGCGTAGGTGTTTTTTCTAAAAAATTATCCTCTCCTGGGTTAATTAGCATTCGCTTCTTTAGTTGATTCTACTTTATTGACGAGTTTACGTAATAACCATTTTCCATTGAAATTATGAAATAACAACTTTAACATAAGAACATCTGTGTTGTTTGGTCTTAAAATTACAGTATGTTGCTATTATTTCGCCTTTTATTTTCTGTTTTATTTTGTTCTCTTGTTCAATAAAGAAAACAATAAAAGGAAGTGAAGGTAAGGTCAGGAGCCTTTTCGCAAGGCCAGAGATCGTCAAACCCTAACGGCATAAAATGAGACAGCCCTAGCAATATAGCGTGAAGATATGGTGTATTTTTAGACTTCGTTAAACAGAATATATCTGCCTAATAAAGTGCGTCCCTCAGCAACTGCCGCGCAGTGACGCCGACAGAGAATGTCTGTGATTTTTCCGGAGAAGCCAGTGTATTCAGAAGGTTTGTGACCTCTCGTGAATAAATGGTGGAAACGAGAGTGTGAAATAGTATGCATTCAATTCGAGCTTGAAAAGGCCACACGAAAAATTGCGTGGAGAAAAAACTAACTACGCTGTGGGTTTGTTTCCCGTGGATTCCTGGCCGCATCTGGTGTACCGCATGGCTCAAACTTGGGCCCCCTGCTTTTCTTGATCTTCATAGACGATTTGGCGTCGCGCATTGATTCTCACAAGGTGCTGTGTGCGGATGAGTTGAAAATTTTCATTTGTTGTTCACTCGTCGTTTCTGTATAAGCATTTGCACGACGGAGTTAACAAACCGCCGTTGCTCTCTCAGGTATTGTTTTCGGTGCCGCGTGTATCCTCCCGTTCTGAGAATACTTTCTACTGTCCCCGCGCCAGAACCAATGTGTTCTTGAGGTCGCCATGTGTAGTAACTATACCAGATTGTCAAGTGCATTCGATATTAATATTGTACATCTCTGAAACAACTCACGGCCATAGCTATTGGTCATTTCGACTGAGTTTAACTGTATGCTTTTTCTTTTTCATGCGCAATGTGCATGAATTTGTTCTGTCATTTTTCTATGATTTTTTTATGCAAGAGTACTGCCATGTTGATTATCGAAGTTTATTACTTTTGCTATTAAAAATATGTGTAATGTATTTTCTATGCTAGTTTATGAAGGATTGTCCTGTAACTGGAACTGTATCTTCTGTTGGGCAATACATGGATTATTATTACACCTTTTAGCACTTTTTAAAATGTTCAAATCAGATTTCGACGAGGTCACGCCCTAAACTCGTATTCCGGCTATCTCTTGCATCAGATTTTACACCAGAGAAATTAACATAATATATCGACGGAAATAGCATAGGTAAAATTGACTGTGTTAACTCCATTCGACAAGCTCGACGCCAGATAGTTAAAAATAGATAAACCTTGATTGGTGCTTACGCTTTATAAATCTGACTTTGAACTAGTTGTTATAAAGGCCGTCTTAATAAGAGCGCAAGATTTGAATTTTAAATTAAAGATGGTTTTCTTTAGCAAAGTACTGAATTATGTATTGATTTATAACGTAGACATTCGAGAATAATTTATGGAACACCACATCCAGCAAATGGCCGCCCTGGCGTTGGTGAAAATGGTCCGCAAAATCGGCATTCACTCTGTGTTGTTCAATGGTCCAATTAGTAAACTCTCTTTGCTGTGCGTGGTGTGGCGGGAGGAGTTGTTGAGCCAAATGTTTCTGAACAATCCCTATGCGCTCGCATACCGTTCGTCTTTTAACAGCTTTGCGCACAAGAAAAGTGACATTTGCTTGATTTGAATTTTATTCGTCTTTATGCGAATAAATAGAAGTAGACGACATTTTAAGTAATTTATGTGTATGACATGTTTTGGTAAAATTAATAGTTTACCTGCATGAGGAAATTAGATATTTTCATTCTATAGCCAGTAGGTAGTGTCAAACGGTGAGGTTTTGTGATTACCTACTGTCAATAGCATCAATATATCTGTCACATTCGACCGATCTCGATCAAATAGAATCTCATGTAGCTAAACTATCAATTTTATATATAGTATGATAAAGTTATGTGCCTAGCCACATCATATTTTAAATATTGTTATAGGTCCTTACATATTTGGTACTCCGTAGTTCTAACCTCCATCTAGGATTTAATGTTATAAATAATAAATGAAAAAAAAAAATACAACATGAAGATAATTTTAATTTAATTTAAATGTTTTTGGAATAAATACCTACTATTGGCAAAAAATGGTTAAAATACAAGTTAAACAGAACATGTATTTGTAAAATATGTAAAACATTATTGTTGTTTATTTGAGCAATTTTTTCATTTTGTGCGTTTTAATTATACTACGTTTCGACTGTTTGTCTACCGTCGTTTTATAGTGTACAGTGCAACCTCTCTTAACTGGCCACTACGAGACCGCACCATTGGCCGGATATCAATTTGACCGGTTAATCCGACCGGTACGAAAATGACGAGTTTAATCATATCTATGGGCACTACCGGTCAAAATTAACGTATCCCTAAATTAGAGTACATGAAATGAAAAGAGCCTGATGTGGCCAGGCACATGACTTAATCATACTATTTAGCAATGTTTCCCAACGCAAACGCTGATGTATCAATATAGCTCTATTCGCGGTAACAAAAACTACCTTTTGGAAACCGTTGGTTATGAAGCACCAATACAACTCGCTATAATTACCCTACCCTTCCCACACTGCCACATCTGCTTCATGGTAAGCAACGGTTATCAAACGGTAGTTTCTGTTACCGCGAGCAGACCTGTGAACCCTGAAGCTGAACTTGCATTCCAAACAGAAAAGATTTTTGTGGCAGTCACTCGAAATTGAGTAAACTTGATCGGGTGGAGTTCATCTGTACTGTGGCCACAAACTCACTTGCTGCAGGAGCATCTCCTGGTATTTTCTCTCCACAAATGTTTACAAAATTGACTCCATGTCTCTTCTTCCATCTTTCTAACAAGCCAGCATTGGCTGCAATATCATTTCTTTCTTCAAACTTTGCGTGCTTTTCCTTTAAAAAATAGGCCAGGAAATAGATGTGCAACTTCTTCGCACTTGTAAAAACCCTTTCGTTTGTAGGTTTTTTCAATATTATTTACAGACTCCCTTTCATTTTAACAGCATAAAAACAGCTACCTGTTTTTATGCTGAAGGCCTATGCGTTTCAGAATGCGTTTCATAAGTTCATAATATGAAAACTCTTGTAATATCGAAAATTTTCGAGAACACCAAAAATGACAAACTTACACGCTTGTTAATCTGTCAATACTTACAAACAATAGCAGTTAACTCCACATTTACATTGTTAACTCCCCAACTATTTTGAGAATGGTCAGAGTACCTGAGGACTTTTACAAGTACATTTTTGCCACTTGCTAATAGACAGTCCTCTTCTCATCTCTAAGTTAGTTTGTATATGTTAGTTTGAACTAATCATCAATTAAAAAACATAAATATCATTTGAGATGAAAATGTCATATACACATGTCAGATATTCTCGTTTTTATTTGTTATTATTGCATTATATTCACCATTGTTGATAAAATACTACAAAAACAAAATAGTACCATCCATATTTACTTCCACCGCTAAGGTACCCAATTTCTTATCAGAACTACCACTTGGACACCGCCCAAACTTTATAATATACCGCCGAACCTATCCAAACAACTTATCTACCGTTTCCACGCAAGTTTAATGGTCGAAAATGCGGCCGCATCCGAAAATCGAGTCACGTAAGGCTCGGTAATCTGGCGTCCGGATCCCGCCGGAGCGCTATACCGCCCGGAGAGCTTTCCAGGGCAGTGGCGTGCACGCCCGCTGCATCCCCGAAACTTTTCCGGCATCTGGAATTCTACACTCGCGTAGAGAGTAGGCAGCATCGACGGTTCAATAACCGCAGTCTGACCAACCCGCATAGGTCGTTGAACTCCAACGGCAACTGGCTTGCATCCCTGCATAGGGACGCGAATTTTCAGGTAGGACTATAGGAGGTCCTGGTATTTTATGAGATATTTAGTTTAAAAGGCAAATATTATAGTTATTTAACGAAGAGGTGTATTAAAAAGAGCGATTAATGATCGAGACCGTTGAACGCACGAGCGATTAGCGAGTGCGTTAATTGCCGAGATTATTAATCGCCGTTTAATATTCGAGTTGGTTACAATATTTTTTCGTCGATCGTATTCTTTTGGCGGCGTTTACATACATTTTATTCGTCGATGTCGTTTGAGGTTATATGACCAATGACCATTTATGTAATTTGACACTGACAGTTCTGGACTGTGGGTCTGGATAACGGAATGTTGTGATCGGATGGTTTCATTTTACGTATGTTCGATTGGCTATGATGAACTGTTTAATAAATAATTTTCTATTCACTAAACATACTCATAAATAAACGATCACTGATACAATGCTAAGGAATTAATCTAAGTTGAATACCATTACATCAAAGAAATGACCGATGGGTTGGGGAAGTCTTTTCCTAGCAGTGTGACGTTCAGGGTAAAAGTGAAGTCAATACGAGACATTAAAAGTGAGGAAATGTTGTTTGGGACATCCTTTAAATGTATTAAAGTGGGCCGAAAGCCACCCTTTTTAAAGCGTAATAACGCGGGTAAAAACAAGGGCGAACAGGGGTAAAAAAATAAAAGAATGCCAGTTTCTGTCTTCCGGTTGCGCATGTGCTCCAAAGTTTGTCAAAATTTGGAAAAATTTACATTTCTACGACAATTTTTATTTTTTAACACACCTATACCTTCGATAGACGACAATTACATGCAATATTATAACACCGTTTATCTACATATAGCAATAAGAAGAGATATATCTATCAATTCCGCATCACCTTACAATGCATAAGCAAATGACATTCCAAAAAACATTCCACTCAGATCTAGCAATACTACTTCAACTAACACCACGAATATAAAGGCAGATCTACTGATCAATAATAAAGATAAAATTAACAATATGGATGAAAGTGGCATTTCCAAACTTCTCGCACTGTAATGCTGAATATATTGGACAAACGGTTCGTAAATTAAATTTAACTTTTAACGAACCAAACACCAAAAACTCTGATGATTGCCAGGCACATAACTTTATCATACTGGATCATAATATAAAGCTGTGACAAACTGTGTCAAACGCTGATATTATGGCAATACTGTCAATAGAATTAAAATATCTGCCACATCCTGGCGAACTAGTTTTAATGCAGACACGACCGATCTCGATTTGAATCTGCTCATGCAGCGAAACTATTGATTTTACCAAAAATGTCTTAGACTTAAATTATATTTCCTCTACTTTCATTTATCAGATTTTTTTTTGTACGTTGGTGAAATATGTTGAGAAGGCCTAAAAGGACATATTTCCGCTAATATCCCAATTTTTTTTTGGCACGATTACAAAGCTTTATCATACTACGTATGATAAAGTAAAAATCTAAATGATTATTCCAACATAATAAATGAAGTTATAGATCAAAATCTGTTTCAATTTTTGAAAAGCAGTTCATGTACAGAGTGCCATGCATTGACAACTTTTACGTTATTTATTTATACATGTTCGTGTTACAGTTATAGTATGACATACATAGTTTTACTAATTGTATTATAATTGTGAACATTATCTTTTAGATAAAGCATGATGCCATCAAAAGATAAAATCGATGGCATTATTATTTAAATAAAATTAACTTACTTTGACATCTCATAAATTAGCAAATATTGCGAAAGTTACATTTTGAGGTTTTTTACGAAACCATGATAGGAAACTTTCACGAACGACGAAATAGTTTTTGTCTTTTACGATGGGCGTGACAATAAAAGCAATACCTCAATCGCATAATTATCTGTATTATGATTTATCAAAACAAACCTAAAATTTCAGTTTCAAAGGGTTATTTATTAACAGGCGTATTTATTCGAGAACATTCAATTCATGGGAGACGTGCACTCTATAAACATTAGATTTCAACGATTTCAACATCGGAAAGTCTTTCTCGTACTAAATATCCAAAAAATATTTCTGCCAGCAAGATCTATTGGGACTACGCGGTTACTCGACTATGTGTTCATAACTGTGCAAGAATACTGCAGCAATTCAACAATATTCTGACGGCTTTTTGTGCAAATTGATTTTGTCTATGTAGTGTGCAACTGTATTTCGTGCGTATTAGCATTTTGTTTTTGTATCACGGCCTGGTGGAAGAACAGTACTGTTGCTGAACCAGGTCATGCAGAATTGTCAAAATATTATCTTTAGTTTTGAATGTAATAAGCAAATTTGAGGGACAATAAATGCGTTATTACTTACTAATATCAGTTTTGACAATTTCTTTAGTTATTACTTAATTATTACAATGTCATCGTAAGACATCACCCCGTTAATATTGCCTTTAGACTTTAGTGTCTAAAGTTATTATATTATAATAACTTTATTCTAACACTTATTTATGATCAAAACCAAATCGTCATAATCTAAATTAGAAATTGATTTGATGGAAACACGAACTTCGTCTCAGAAACAACTGTAGAAAATACTTCAGCCATATTGTCATCAAATTATACAAGACAAAAATCAGCAGCAGATATCACAGTAACTAACAATACTACAATTTTACTAGTTTAATTTAAAAAAAAAATTCTTATCAGTTGCAGCAAGTATTCATACGATATCGATATATCAAGTCCGCTGGCAACCGTTGGTATTCATAATTCTCTTCTCACACTTTATATGGTACACGTTGGAAAGACACGTGCTGCCAGCTCGTGGCGATACCGGTAAGAAGGGCTGCGTCGGATATACACGCAGTTGAAGCCATCGATATATTGCGACAAGGTTTTTGGAAGATAGCTGCGAACAGTTGGCATTGTAAACGGTATTGTAAGGCTTCATTCTCATTTAGTCGGAGCCATGTGTTAGTTGATAAATTGTTATTGGGCGGGAAGGAGACCGAACGACTTGCTGCCTCTGCTGACAATCATGTGAAAACGTAGAAGTAGACGTTCTGGGAGCGTTAAATTAATTGCTTTGTTGTGAATTGGATTATAGCAGTACTATTCAGTAGTTGAGTATGAATGTATTGGGCACCAAATAGCCTGTAGAACATTATTTTTTATGAAGTGCGTTTTTTAGGTTTTAAATTAGTTTTTATTTGGGAATAGAAATAATAATTCTAGGTTAAAAAACAGTTGAGCTTTACGATTCACGTTACTTTAAAGATTAGACAACTTAAAATTGGTTCGTATTTGGAAAATACTCAAATAACAATACGTTGACTTTTAATTGTCTATAGAAGTATTTGTTTATTTATATAATAATTGTTGACAAAATGAAGTCATAACTTTATAACTAAGCAACATAAACTCGAAGCGTTGAATAACTGGTACTGAACCACCGTTGATAAATAATGGATACAAGGCTTCAAAGACATATCTAGAATTGGTATTTTATTCTCAGGTCTGCTGCATTGGACAGAAATTGTTATCACACCAAAGGCCAAAAGGCAAAAATTTTTGATTGTTTTTAATGCATTTCCGTTCATTATTATCATTGGTAATATTCCAAATGCAATTTTTTTACAATTTTAACAAAACAATATCATTTAATAATATAATAAACACAAAGTGAAGTGAAATTTGGGGGAACACCAGTAAAAAAATGTGTTTTTTCCTATGACATTCCGAGTAAAAAGTTTTATACACAGAGAAAAATCTGTAATGCAGGTTTTGATGTACCATTTAACCAACAACATGTCCGTAAAGAACCGTAGTTCAATTATTAAAACATTCTTCCAAACATCCTGTAAAATTACTGTGATACTGCTGTAATGTCACAGTATTATACTGGCATCAAATTACCAGCGATCTTGGCGTCGAAGAAACGTATGTAACTGCAAATTTTTTGCTTGCTGCATTTTTTTCTGTTGATCTATTACATTCATTTTCTGTAATTTTCAGCAAACTTACATTTACATTTACATTTCTGTACCTTTGCGGACATTTCCCTCAGTGCTTAAATTTATTTGTTTAAAATGTTACAGCCGTTTTAAATAATATTATTCTTCTGGTAAGTTATATTCTTCTGCCTGAAGAATTTCGTCGTTTAAAATGCAGTTTTGTTACTATTTTACAATAGTTTTTTAAGACATTGAATAGTAAAGTAGGTTCTATAAAACATTTTACACCAAATGACATTTATTTCCGAAAGAAAGCTAATAGGGCCAGTAGAGTGGGCCGATTTTTTAAAATTTTCTGGAATGTGCAGTCATGGAAAAGTTGTGGGTTAATGAATTAAAGGAAACACCTAATTTACTTTTATTTTGATGTTTTGAACTGCCGCAAAGGCTTTAAAATTATTTTATTTTTTGATATTTTTGTAATTTTTGTGTTTTAAATATGATATAATTCGGGAATGTGCAATCATGGAAAGGTGTGAGTTAATGAATTACATAAAACACCTATTTTTTTATTTTCATGTTAACCAAGGGCTTCTAAATTATTTTAATTTTTGATATTTTTTTATTTTGATTTTTAAAATATGATATAATAGTAATAATCCACGCCTTAACACCCCCAGCAGGTTTCGCCACTACGGGGGCATTGGCAGGCCCGAATTATCATGGTCCGCGACTGTGGCACGCCTTAAGTTGTTAGGATTTCAGCATTCGCCGAGGAGTAAATGGTCCGCACAGACGCGAGCCATAATACTGATAATTCGCGCCTGCCGATGCCCCCGTAGTGGCGAAAGCTGTTAGGGGACGTTAAGGAGTGGATTATTATTATTACTACTATTACATCACACTAAAAAAATATACAACAAAAAGAATATCAAAAATTAAAATAATTTTAAAGCATTTGCGGTAGTTCAAAACATGAAAATATAAAAAAAGTAAATTATGTGTTTTATTTAATTCAATACCTCACACCTTTTCCATGACTGCTCATTCCTGAATTTGAAAATTTTAAAAATCGGCCCACCCTTGTGGCCAGGCACATGCCTTTATCATAATATACAGCACTGTCAAACGCTGATGTTCTGACAATATTGTCAATAGAATAATTATATCTACCAAACCCTGTCAAATTAGTTTTGATGTGTGCAGTTGGGTTAGCGCTGCTTTGAAAACTACTAACATTTTACTAAACTATTTATTGTATATACATGATGCACAGAGCTACCAACAGAGTCAACTGCTATGACTTTCAAAGCTAAAGTTTGTTCAAACAGCTAAACTATTAGTTTTACCAAAATTGACTTAAATTATGTAAAATTTCCTCTACTTTAATTTATTAATTAACTATTTTAAAGAAATTACAGTCATGGCGGTAAACCTCCAGTTCTTTTGGGCCCTTCTGAACAAACCTGAGCTCTGAGTTTACTCATAAAACTTCTAAATATGAAGTTTCGTCCCGATACCTTTAGTAGTTTCTCCAGAATTGTCGCCACAAAAACCTGGTATACGCACCCAGGCATTTATTTGTACCTTGATCAAAAGTATTTAGGAGACCCAAAAAGATATAGTTCCGCTAAAATCTCATGAGCATACAAAATTAAAGTCGTTTTATTTGCGTCGTTTTTATCAAGACTTTATAAAGTCTTATCAGCACCATGCATCGCCATTACTTTCTCTTAAAATTAACAATAAATAGGAATTGAAACGCATATGTGTGTTGTTTTGCATTAGTTTAATTCAAAAAACTCATATATGCGTTTCAATTCCTATACAACATCATACATCATGGAGAACTTCATAATCAAAATAACAATAAATAAGTCCTCATTCTACTAATATAATCTATACTGGTTGATCCAACTTCTAATGTTGGAAACATATTGCATTCATTCTCACTAGTTTCATTTTATATGGTATCTAACTGTATCAACATAACAAAAAAATATGTCTTTTTAAATCAATTCAGTCTATCTTCTGCGGGACGTTGACTCTTTGAAGCAAGTACGTGATTGACATTAGAGTTCATCGAACTTGCCTTTGAACTGTGTTTCTAAAGAATTAAAGGTCAGACGTCCTTAGGTAATCCAAGAGTAAATAAATACCTACGTGTTTGTTTTCATATGGTCGGCTGGAGTCAATAAGTAACTTTTATAAGTGAGTGGGCTCCATTCCAGAAAGTTGACGGTTCGTATAGGTAACTGACCTAACGTAAACATATGTTGTGATAAAAATAGAAAACGTCCTGCGATTAACTTGATGGTTATAATCTTAAAAAGATCTCACTCGAAAATGAACTGTATCGTATTGTTAAAGTATTGTTAAAGTATTATTAAAGTATTGTTAAAGTATAATGATTAAATAAATAAATCGTATTTCTCGGTTATCCAATACCCCTAAAAAGAAGAGCCAACGAACTCTTATTTCTAGGATCATTTATTTCGTTTTTCTTCGAGGGGATTATGGGTTAATCGGTCAAAGACATCCGTCTTGTGCCCGAGGGGTGGCCTGGACGACATACATCGACTTCCACTAAGCAGAGCGGAAGGAAGTAGGTGATTCTTTACGAT
This sequence comes from Melinopterus prodromus, assembly GCA_964023965.1. Classification (NCBI taxonomy): domain Eukaryota; kingdom Metazoa; phylum Arthropoda; class Insecta; order Coleoptera; family Scarabaeidae; genus Melinopterus; species Melinopterus prodromus. The sequence continues at coordinate 11,687,380 of OZ030390.1, read as the reverse complement.
CAGGCGAGGAGAATGACCCCGTTAGATAAACCGGGCACTTCCGTCCGAAATCGCCGATGATTTACACACCACTTGTTATATATAATCCAAAGCGGCGCTATATTATACAGATTGGTGGAGGAGCCGGTTGATTTATGTGTAGGGGAGTTTGTCGTCTACAGATTATAGGGTTGAATGACCGACCTTCGGTGACTTTATTAGGGGTACGGGATTATCGTATATCACCCATCACTGGATGACTATTTTTTTAATTTTGGTGATAATTTGCAACCATTATGAGTGGATTGAATAACCTATCTTATTATTTATGCCACACTATAGTTAAAAACCAAAAAAATAAAATCAGTCAGTTTAATGGATCTTCAAAGTCAAAAAAGGATCGTGCAAGAAATATTGTCATTATAATAATAATAATAATAATAATAATAATATCTTTATTGGCGTTGAGTACAAAAAATGTTTACACAGGTCAAATAAATATTGGAAATCAATTAAATACACAAATCGAATAAATTTTTAACTATGCATCATCAAAATTAATCTGAAAAAATTCCTTAAATTATGACTCCCAAAAATTTTACAATGTAAATAATAATGACGTGCATTTCTCCATACTAATGCATCACTTATTTGATGCAAACCCCTCCTTAATATTTGTGTTACTCAAATCAACTGAATCGAGTAGCTCTTCATAGTTATCCCCTGTTTCAATTACCGTTGTGGCATCTGCAAATAGAATGATTTTAGAAGAGACGTATGCATTATGAATGTCGTTGATAAATATCACAAAAGCAAGCGGACCCAGAACAAAACCTTGGGGAACTCCGTATTTGCAAAGCCTATTTGAAGACAATGTGTTATTAAACTTAACGTGTTGGTACCTATCACTCAAATATGAGTCTAATAACTGTATGCTTTGTTTGGAAAAGTTGTTTTTGGTCAGTTTTGCTAAGAGAATTCCACGAGGTACGCAGTTGAAGGCGAAAACGGGCATAAAAAGAAATGATAGCTGTTCAGTAATTTGCACTTTCAACAAGAGACTTATTTCACTGCTGGAAGTAGGTACACTCTAGCTTGCTTGTATTTTCCCCCGATTTTGAGCACTAAGAAAACGTCGTAAAATTTAATTAAAATTGCAGACCTATTAGCATCCCTTAACACCTCGGATCGAATGGTTCTTACGCGATATAAAAAAGTGTGTAAACTGTTTTTATAGTCTATGCAATTTAAGACGCCCAGACAGGTTGTTGCACGCATAAAACTTTTTCGTTCGTTTTTTCTTGTTTTATTGATCTTAGAAATCATTCTCTGCCTTAGTTATTTAAATCTCGTGATTGTACAGGTAAAGTATCGTTTACATCCACTAAACTTAACGTACGAAAAATTGTACTTAACGTACGAAATATAGAACGATTCCATTTACATTCACTTACGTTTAGGGTGATTGTCATGACATTTCACATGACGTTTGGCATGACACGAAATGAAATCTATCGATTTTACGCATCATCCATGATACAAGGCTGTGAATTGATCTAAAAATATTGCAAAACAACACAAAGACAACAAAGTTTATGTCGCACGACATATTTTTTAGGTTATCTTACTGTCACCATCTGCCGAATTGTCAAAATCGACGACCTGTGATTGGTGCACTTTGCGCACGGATTCTGTTAAATTCAAGTTTTTGTACGTTAAGTGAATATAAATAAACACATATAATTCAATGGGGCTCAACTTTCACTAATTCTTAAGTTCTCGTACGTTACGTTAAGTTAAGTGGATGTAAACGATACCTACTTAAGTGTCAGGCTATGCTGTGATAAAATGCTATGAATCTTTTGTGTCAAAACTAAAAGTCTAGTTTGGCCAAACACGTTTACTCTTGCATGTGAATGTAGTGTCCATTACAGTTCACACAAATTTTTCAGTTTCTGTACATATCACAAGTTTATGTTCATTATGCTTTTTGGTAATTATCCCAAACCTTATTCATTCCACAACATTATTAATTTGGAGACTTTTCTAGAGTAGAATAATCCTACTAATAGACCATGTGTATGTGTATATATGTCCGTGATTAATTCTACAGTTCCTTTCATTAAATGCTATTCTTTGCCCACCACTTTTCTATCATATCGGTAATGCTTAGCTGGCATGTGATTACTTTACACACCACAACCTTGGATGCATCAATAACGGGTGCAGTAGTTAGCATTAACAACGGTAGACCACTGCTTGATTTCTATGGTTTTGAATTTTGTACGTCTTTTGACATCAATATCGTAGTTAATGTTATATTTTGGGACCGTATGTTTAATACGCGTCATATCGGTAACGCTCGATGTGATTAGCTCGTGTTGAATGAAGAAAAATTAATATTAGTATTCATATAACATGCAATAATATATGCTGTTTTTTATTCTCAGGTATTATCAGATGAGATGGCAGTGTCGTTCACTTTTATATGGGTTGTTATTTCGGTAATGGTTTCATATTACCGCAATGATGGATGGTCCAACTGCGCAGTAAAGAAATCGCAGAAACGTTTACTTGCTTCTTTCAAAAGTACCCCAAAAGTATTTAAATTTCAAATCCTTATCTTGGAATTATGGCTCAAGTGGGCATTGGAGAGGGTCTATGGACGGAATTGGTGGAGATTTTTTTAATGAAGATCGCAAAAGTTCAACTGTTATCTCCAAAGGTGCTGTATTAATGCCAAAATCGCTACTCTCTGCTGCTATAGTCTATTTAATAACTAGGAGGAATAAAACCAGACGTCAGATTCACACTAGGAAAAAATTGAGAAAACATTACCAGATTTATTCTGATCGTACCATGTCTGTCTTCCTCATATACGATATTCTTTAAGCGAAGTCAATCCTGTATATGTTTCTCCGTTGAGGATGTTGTTGGTATTTTTTCAACCTTGCGGGTGTGGTAAGAAGCATTGTCGATAAAAATCCCTGCGTTATATGGCAATTTTGGTAATAAAGTATCGAACCGTGTGGAAGAATAGGTTATGGGTATCCTATAACCTAAACACGAACCTTTTGGCTGCAAAACTATACATTTTGGCTTTGTACTTTAGTAAAGTTGCATTTTATTCAGATAGTGGTATACTGTCTTTATACATGAATATTGTAGAACCATGGTTGCAGTCAATAAATATTATTATTATTATTATTATTACCAGTTTTCAAATACATCCGCATTCATTTCGTCATGGTAAAAAACGCAGTTATTTCGTTTGAGGTTCGTTAGTGACAATCTGTTTGTACAGATTTAAAATACCTTGCTTTTCAGTTAAGGTTAAGTGATCCATTTCTAACATTTTACGCTTTTTCGGGGGCGAAACTTGTACCTGGCACAAAATCCGTATTTAGTTCTTGTGCGAGCTGCTGATAAAATGGGACTGACGTCGCGAATAACACACAAAACAACGGAAAACAGGTACCCATGTTTGTTTATGAATTTGTTTACCTGGTACCTAACCTAACGGGATGTCAAAGTGCGCGCGAAAGCGTAAATTTGCCTGGTGTAAAACCGTCTGGGCTCCAGCCAATCACTGGCGAGGTCATCCTAGTAACACGTTTGAAAAGTTCCTCCTAGTTATTAAACTCTATAGTTCATTTACCCCATGGTAATAATTAGGAAATATTGATGTCCGCTTTAACATTGTTCACAATTCCGACACACATGTCTGATCTAAGGTCGTGTTATATTTACATATACCTAATTCCAACACCCCTAAATTTGTAAGTAATATTGGTTAAAAGACTAGTACACCGAATTATTATGAACATATAAAGCATTTTTATTTAACCTAAATAGATACTATTAGAATTTTCTTAATTACTGTTATCCTGAAGCGATGTAAAAAGAAGTCGAATTGCAGTTGCCTTATAAGGAAAAAAAACTTTTAGCATAATATTCAATTATCAAGATCAGTCAAAGTTTTAGGTTATATTCTGACCGTTAGAACATAGGTAGAATAAGATACGATTGTGGGTTGATAAGTGTGTAATGTCAAATCAAAAAACCGGATGTCCTAAAATAATGTTCAATATTTGTAGATTTCTTCATTTCTTTCTTTGCTTTAAGTACAATAAGTACACACAATAAGTACAATAAGTAACTTCGTATTTGTTTTTATAAAATATTTTTATTTACTAAATATATTTCACAAATACCTTGCAGTTACCCATACACACTCTTAACCCATTCGCAGACAGTGCCTACCAGTGATCGTATATTCAGATTACAAAACAGTTGACATATACCGTCTTGTCCACAAACGTGTTAACCTTAAACACGTGTGTATGTAAATAGAATTGTTATTCTAAGCCATAATAATTTGTTATGAAGAATAAATGCATAACATGACGTAGCTTATCGTCATCTATGACGTACCGCTCCGTGTTGAAACGGTCCCAATAATGCAAAAAAACGTTGTATAATGTAAACGTACACCGACAGTATAATACAATAACGCTGTAATTAATATGCAGTATATGCCGCAACTGAAGTTTTTGGGAATTGCCAAATAATCGGTTAGCAACAATCATACGAGACATGTGAAATGGTGGTCACATGTTTCGCCTATCTGTGTCAAACGGGTGGTGGGTAATGATTATGTAATGTAAACGCCGACATTTCTCTTTTTGTTAATATTTTATAATTAGTTCTTGGATTATATGACATACCCGTCAAATCAATGCAAACGGTTTATTGTGAATATGACGTGAGCGTGTTCAGATTACTCAGTAGACCTTCTGATATATGAAGAAAGTTAAAAATTGGTAATAACGCTGCAAATTTAAACAAATTTATTAAGCGTGGGGTTCAGCCTGGACCATATTAGATCAATATCTGCAGCAGTTTTGACCAAATTGCAGACTTGAATTACTATTCGTAAGTTGGAAAGATGGGTACTCACCTAGTCAAGTAATGTGAACGTAATTTATCTAAAATTAAGGTCTTTATTATAGAACATTTTATGATGAAAATACGATACCGTAGACCGTACGTTAATGTTCGGACTGCCTGAAAGTTTCCGTGTTATTGAGACGATTCATTACTCTAACTGGATCGTAGGATTTACTCCTTCTATATTAGGATCAGCTGTATCTATAATGAAGCAGTAATTTGGGGTATACAGTCTGGAATTTGCCCGAAATAGCGCCTACGAAATACAGGTAGCTTTAATTATGATAAGTTTTGCTCCTATAAAATTACGTACAAGAGATACGATATATATATATATATCTGCATTTTTTAGAGGTACAACACGTTAATTATCAACTTTTAATAGATTATATGTGCAGTATAACAAAACCGTTATGTTGATAATTAAACTTTTATAATGTGGTTATAGGAGTTTAATGTTTTAAAAAGAAAATAGAATGAAAGTTATCAAGCGTGTGTTGAGTGTTGTGTATTTCAAGATTAGTGATAATTATCTTAATATAGTGGTTGTGTTAGAAATAAGGAATTATTAGGAATATACCCTCGGGTAGATTATATTGAAGTTGTCATAATTATAAACTATTATTTAAACTAGACGTTATCCCTTTTTAGAGTTTGTTCATTGTTGGTCAGGATAGTCACATAGCTTAGATTATTGTACTTTCTACAAATTAAGGACTTGAAAATATGTGTAAAATTTTGTGGATTGTTTTATTTTTTGATTATCTTAAATAACTGTTGTATGTAAATTGATTGTAGTAAAACCAAATAAAACGGTGATTTAGTATTAGTCTTTATACCAATAAATTACGGTTATTCTCGATTTTAAACGCCTTTGGGCAATTTCACAGGAATTAAGTATGGATACAAAAGAATGAATTGAGAGGGTCCTTAAGGAAAAAATATAGGTTGAAAAATAAATACCACCATAACACGCATAAGTTGTGAAAACCCAACAAGATCTTTATCAATTTATGTGTTAATTTTAATTATATGCATAGAAATACTGGAAATACCGAATGAATCATTTTTTGGATTAAACAGTCACCTACTTCTTTTAAATATCTACATATTATTGTGAAAGCAATAATATTATACATGGAATGCAATTAACGCATCCAAAGAAGAATATTGTTATTTTCCAACTAGAGAGGATATTAGAGCTGACATTTTAACGTTATATACCCTCTGGGAGACCTCGCTTGCTACGAGAAAGTAAAGCGCCATCTATCGGTATCCTTCACAATATTTTCAAAACAACGTCTTTCTTAAACCAAAACAATCGTTTTCTTAAAGCAAATATTTAGGTTGTTTTACATTAAAAAATATTCTTATTATAAGAATGTCGTATCTCAAAGCAAACAGATTATGTTAAGAATGTTGTTTGTTTACATTAGAAAACCATTTCTCTCTGTGTGTGTGTATATTTACTAAATCTGCAAATTTAATGTTTTTTTACGATAATATTTCGGAAATCGAATATATTGGTGTTTTTTCTTTATTGAAACTTTAATCTTTAAATATATAGTACCTAATCAATATCGAGTTAGATAAGTAGAAAAAAGAGCCAAAAGTACATTTTTTGTACACTTCTTTTATACGCTGCTCGTGAACATTAAAGTGAAATAAAAAATAAAGTTGACAATATTTTGATTCTTATTTCTGAGGCCAAAATGGATGCTACAAACAGCTGGAAAATTTGTTGCCAAAAATATAAAAAATAAACTCTTTATGTAAACTAGTTATGAGACCCCCTTAAGTCGTTTATCGTGTTTTAAAACTGAGGTATTTCAAAACTTTTGTCTCAAATCAATTCCGGTTATCACGAATCAATTCACCGCCAAATCTACCTACCCCTTGAAGGGGTGAAGAAACCAATCTTTTAGACAATTAATTTTCCCAAATATAATCTCTACATAAAACGAGTACTGTCAACAGCAGGCTTTATAATGAAAACACTCAATTTGAATATTCGTGGTTTCAAGTTTCAAAGTTTTCACAGTGCCCTACCGAAATCCGAGTTCCATATACTTCCAAGCACGAGGTTAAAGGTCAATTACCTCGTCGTCTGCTACAAGCATCGCCCTTAGCGCAATATAATACGTATATAATACGTATATCGATACCGTTTATTCTTGGAAACTCAATAGATTTATTCTTGGATACTCAATAGAAGAAATACATATATGTATACTATTCGTAAATTACCTTCAGTTCGGTTGTGTCTGAAACTTGAAACATTGCTAGACCGGTATTTGCTGTTTGTGTCTGCCTTTTCAGTTGAATACAACCAACTATTTTCACGCTTATTTGACAATATTGCGAAAAGTCATCTGTATGTCTATACTAGAATTCTATTTCCTTTATTCTTTAAGGGTGAATTTATTGGAAATTTCTTTGATATGTTTTGTGCATTATGATTGTCTGGTTTAACTTATAAACAGCGTTCATTGCTAATAGTTTAGACCGTACTAAACTAATATTTAGAAGCACGAAAGTAATCTAAACCTCAGTTTAAACTGATAAAGAGTTTACTAAGATGGATTGCTCAGATCTGAAAATTACCACAGCCTACTTACTACCTGGCATATTTGTTGCCGTGTGTTCAGTATTTTTATTAATGTTTTTGTTGTATCTGGGTAATTAGAACAGGTACCTAATGAAATGAATCAAACAACAAAATGTTGACAAAAGATGGGGGTACTGATTGACTCCAGTTGATTACCGTGGTTGTTGCTGGTACAAACAGCAGCGTATTAAAAGTTTCGACCAAAAAAGTTATACTCATTCTGGTTTTCTATACATATATCATCAAAGATAAATAAATTTGAATATAAATTTCTACCACAGAATCCTTGTTGATGAATCAACCTACATACAACGAAACGTCTTAATTGAAAGCAACCTTTGTTAATGCAAAACAACGGTATTTTTATATATCCACAAGAATATATATCGTTCGTTGAAGATAACCTTTGTTCTGACCGGTTGTCTTATTTTAAGATTGGACAATTTTAAATAGATACTACACTTATTTGACTTAAGAATTTGATGTATTAAATCAAATATTCGGTAGTTAAATTAATCTGCTGACAATCTTCTATTAAACATTTACTTAATTCTTTCAAATATGCACATTTATTATGAAATCAATTATATATTACATGGAATGCAATTGACGCATTCAAAGAAAAATATTGTTTATTTCCAACTAGAGAAGTAGTCCTTTCCACCAATACTATAGCTGTTGGACATTTCAAAGTCGGATACATTGATTGTACAATAGCGCAATCACTGATGCTACTTGGACATGTATGCGGTTATGTTTTATTATATTTTTACTTTATCATACGCAGTATGCTAAAGTATTGTAATCATGCCGAAAAAAAAAATTGAGATTTTAGCGGAAATAGGTCTTTTTGGGTCCCCTGAACATTTTTGACCAAGGTACAGGACCAAGGTGTGTGTGTGTGTGTGTGTGTGTGTGCGTATGTGTGTACTCGATTTTTGTGACGACGATTCCGGAGAAACTACTACAGGTATCGGGACGAAAGTTCATATTTAGAAGTTTTATGACTAAACTTAGAGCTGAAAAGCTTTTGGTTCAAAAGGGTCCAAAGGAACTGGTAGTTTATTCTAAGCCTTTTTCAAGGATTTTGCAGATGAGCCGCCATTTCTGTAATTTCTTCAAAATAGTTAAATAATAAATTAAAGCAGAGGAAATTTTGAATAATTTATGCCTATGACATTTTTTGGTAAAATTAATAGTTTAGCTGCAAGAGCAAATTCTATTTGATCGAGATCGGTCGCATCTGCATTGATATGAAACTGCATAGTAGCCAGGATTTTGACAAATATTTCTTTTGTGCTGTCACCACAGAAATGTCTATGGCTGTCACCACGCTGTCACACTCGGAGAACCGCATGGAACGTCATCTACAGTGTCATGAACGATTATTAATCTGTCAGAATTTGAATTAGCTTTTTAAACTTGACATTTCGTAGAAGTGGTATCAACCTAACATTTTCTATACCGAAATATAACCATTTTTGTTTTTTTTTTAAATACGTATTTCTCAAAACGCAACACAAAAACGTTGATGTCACTCCTGCCGAAAACTACATAGCGCGACTCGCTCACATGCGACGACGACGCTCCGCCATCGGTGACGCGCCGCATCACCACTCGTTGTGCTATTCCGTACTTTTGGCACTTGTGAGATAAACAACTATTATTCTGATGACAGTAGGTAGTGTCAAATGCTGATGCTTTGACAATACCTTCGATTGATACTATTGACTATCAAAATATCTGTCAAATCCTGGCTAATTCGTTTTATTTTAATGCAAACACGATGGATCTCGATCAAATAGAATCTCATGCAGCTAAACTATTAATTTTATATATTGTATGATAAAGTCATGTGCCTGGCCACATCAGATTTTTTATTATTTATAATGCTGGACAAATGAAATTTTGAGAAGTTCTAAGATATAATATAATATACCGGGCGACCCACGCCATAGGTACTGCCGCTTATTTATTTTTACTTTATCATACGCAGTATTCAGTTTCAAGAGTTTTATATTAAAGAACTATTATTACTATTACAAGTATGTGTTGTCTAAGAACAAACAAATTATGTTAAGAATGTCATTTTATTAATATTAGACAACCATTTCACTGTGCACAACTGAAAATAAGAAAACAGTTTTAGAGATATTGACACGTTTGTGAAATTTGTCTCCTTAAATCACTTCTTCAAGTGCCACAGCTACTAAAGCTCATCTTCTAACTTTCTAGATTTTACGCAACCCTAAACAACCTTTTTTCTATCTAAAAATTACATTTTTGCACATTTTTGCAAAACTTCAACTGGTCATAAGTAAAAAATAAACTGACCAACCGGGCAAGTTATTTACAAACGTTGCTCGGTTAGGTTAGTTAACATTTGCTATGTTTTACTACAAAAATAAATATTGCTTGTTTACTGCAAAATGTGCTAAAAAAACTTCTCAAGTTAATGTGATTGGTATTTATTTACTAATACCTATAAATATAATTTATTGCACTACCTGATATTTATTTGTAGTGTGGTTTTATATGTACTGTGTCCCTATTCGTTTACGTTATTTATTTGTTCTGTATTAGGGTTCTTTTTTTCAAAATTCAAAACTTCAACTTGATGAAAGTTGTCCCTATGGACCAACATATACTACGATAAAAATTGGCGCAATTGAAAAATATGTAGGTATCCCGCAGAAGGCCTAACTTAATAATTTTCTTTACGAATTAGAATTTTTTTTCAATTAAAGATTAAGCGATTTTTCTTATTCAAATACAAAAAGTTTAACAATAAGGTGAGAAATTATCGTATACAAAAATAACAAAAATAAAGGAACATTCAGATCGCCTGTAGTTTATTTAGATTCGATAATTTTTTTTTGAAAAATGACTATTTTCGTATAATCTAAAACAATGTGCTTAAGTGACGATAAAAGTTTATTTGACTTTAAATTTTTATTATGTGCGGACATGTTGTTTGAAAAAGAAAAACTACTTAGTATTTTATTTTAAAAAATATGCAAAAAATCGAATATCTAATGTAAATCATAAACTTTAGGCCTCCTGCGGGAGACCAAAATATAATATAAAATATATTTTAAAATCAAGTGGTGGTAGTTTCTGTAGTACTTTTTTCGCAACTCCAACAGAACACATCGTTCTCTCCCTTCTATCAGTTAACTTTATTAAATATAATAATTTTATTAATAATATTTTTATTATTTTTTGTGTGCAAACATTGACCCACATACCCTAATCTACATACATACACTATTATGTATTCAAGGGAAAATGGTTATTACGTAAACTCGTCAGTAATGTCAACTAAAGAAGCGAATGATAATTAACCGATTTGAGGATAATTTTTGGAAATGTAAAATATGTTTGGACATCATACATAATCGTTTCAATGCTATATCCCTAAGCCGATTTTAATATTTGATTCTTCATCAGCCATTTCTATATTAATGATTATTTATGAGGGAAATCCTTTGGGACCAGTCTCAACTAGTGACGTATTCCTGATAAAAATATTACAACACCGTTGGTTCCCGACGTAACGTATTCGAAGCCTACTCTTCACTTATTAATTGAAAACGGAATTTTCTCTATTCGTTACCGAACTTGCAACTAGAATTTTCTAACTAGCGTGCGTACGAACCAAACTTTCCAGAATAACTCGACGTCATGCTAGGAGAAAACCGCTGAAAGTCGCACGTGCGACAATGTCGGAGCTTGGGCGAGTCCGTTCCTCATCACGTGAACGCAAGTTCCTGATTCACCCGGAAGAGTACGCCCCCGTCGCAGTTGTTATAAGTCGCTGATCGTCGACTTAATTGGTTTGCCATTCACACGGCTTTCACGCGACAAATTGTTTTAAACGGCAGCCGTACTGTTTTCCCACTAATTGCTTGTGTCTCTCTTTGGCCTGCTGGGGCAAGAATGCACGCAGTGGAAGGCAGGAAGGCCCAAGCGAGGATCACGTGCCGATCTATTAAGATTGTTTTGAAGGGTTAGTGGGCGATAACACTTCTTGTTGTTCAGTTTTTCAGACACGTGCTGGAAGAAGTGGCGGTAAAGTTGTGGATGCAATTGATTGATGATCGATTGAAAAACTTGTAGTTTGTGGAAAACGCGATTTACTTTTATGAGTGCACGATTTTGCACTTTTAGTTGGACCAAATTATTTTCTTTTTACTACGCTCATATTGACTTTTCACGTTTGTTTGCTACGTTCAATTCGTGTAATTGATATTCTACCTACTTCCCACTGTCTAATCAAGTTAAAATTATGCACGTGGACAGATTTGTGGTGACAATGCATAAATCATAAAAAAGAATTGGAAAATTTTCAACAAATTTTGAAGTTTGTCCCAATCGAAATGAAATTTTGCATATGGGCGATTTCCGGTGGCATGAATAAACCAATACAAAAATGGTGAAAAATTTGCTAAATTTGGAAAATGTGTCCAATCGCGTTTGCAATTTCGCATGTGGATAGATGGCAATGCATGAATCAATAAATAGAATTGGATTTTTGCGGGGTTTAAAAAATTCAAAGATTAGAATTCGAAAATAAAAAAGCTGTTAAAGCCAGTTTTTTGTTTTTTTGAGTATTATCAATATACTTCAGCAGGAAGAAAAATCGTCGGGTTAAAGATGAAAGTCTGCAGCTAATATTCTGTTACATCTTATTGAAAAACCAAAACGAGGTAATTATAGTCAAATGTTTGCAAATACGTCTTATAGTAGATCTTATGGTGGAATACGATTAATAATCATTTTAAAATCAACTATAAAGTTCTTAAGTTTTTATTGGTGGTCTCAAATGCTGAAATTTTCTCATTCAGGACACTTGAACTATTATTTCTTCAGGTTCTTTAAGTAATAGATATAAAAAGATGTAAGCCTTATGAGGGTTGTTTACCAGGGCGTTGCAAAATAAATTTGGTGTTAAAACTTTGAAACCTAGTGAATATGATATTATTATACCTAGGTATACTATACACGATAAAAAGGGAAAAATATCAAGTTAAGGAGACAAAAAAAATGTTAGAACTAACTGATCGAATGGAAAGAAAATATTTAAAATTATATTGCAAACTTCCAGTTCTAGTAATTACAAAACCCTTTGAATACGAAAACAAAAAAAAGGCAATTAAAGACAATTTTTGGTTTTTTGAGCATTATTATCAATATACTTCAGCAGGAAAAAAATCGTCGGGTTAAAGGTAAAAGTCTGCAGCTAATATTCTGTGACATTTTATTGAGAAACAACACAAGGTAATTATAGTCAAATGCTGATAATTACGTCTTATAGTAGATCGTATACTGGAATACGATTAATAAGTGTTCTAATCATTTTAAAATTGATTATCTAGAAAATGTCATTTAATTTATTACGTAGTTATTAAAACAACAAAATGTTCTATTAATGATTACTTACAAATAATGTTATTTTTTTATGCAAAATAAAATTTATAAATACTATAAAAACAATCTCCTGTTCTACAACTAAATTAATTTTTTTTATTGGTGTCAATTTCTGTAATTTTCTCATTCAGGGCACTTGAACTCATATTACTTCAGGTTCTTTAAGTAACATATAAATTGCTTTTTGCCTATTGTGCCAAAGGGGGTGGTTTTTCAAATAGTTGAAACAGAAATAAAACATTGACTTTTAAAATACTAAAACGTTGTGAATGTGCTACTTTTATTTCCACTAATACTAAAAAAATTAGTACCTATGGGGGTGGTTTTGGAAGGGTGCTGAATAATAAATTTAGTTTGAAAGTTCTGTAACTTGGTGAATGTGATATAATCATTCCTAAAAACAGGTGACAAAATGAAAAAAAAAATCCATGTGCGTGACAGGTGTTTTTGGAAAGGGCTTAAATAATAAATTTTGCTTTAAAATTTTTAACAAAGAGGACGTGCTCGATAACTCTTGAATAATGCAGTGTTAAAATTATTTTATATAGCAGTGGCGACACCGCATTGTAGCCGATTATGAACTTTGAGTCAAACCGAATGCTGGTTTAAAACATACATAGGTCGCGTGGAATTGCATAAGTATTTTTAAACCAAACAACTTCTGCTGGAAAGATTTCTTTTCAAATTATGCGGTTTTCGAATTAAATCATAATATAATCTCGGGATATCCTTTCTTGGGCATTTGACTTGCCAAATATTGCTTGTTGTCTTAAAATTTACGTCATTCGACGCGCTAAATATTTTCCTGTCGATATATCACGTCCCTTCTCTACTAGCCAAAAACAAAATGATTACGTGCTGCATACAGCATATTTTTTTAGATCTTATATTGATTACGTTATGTAAAAATATGTTTTTAGAAGTAAAACACAAAACGAACTTTTCAATTTCTAGCGAACTTTTCTGGATACATTGTATATGAATACAAACAGGCACGGTGTTTTAGAAAAAAGTTTATCACGCTCCAACTTTTATTTAGAACGATTTCAAGATTCTTTCTCTCTACAGTGGCGATGCATTATCTCTGTAAATCGGCGCAAGGCAACATTAAAAATATGTAATACAATTTACAAATTTTATTATTTAGAAGAACGACATTATTTATTATACATTTTGAAATGGTTGATCAGTGATTTAATAAATCAGACACTTCTTGCAATTTCCTAACCCCCAATAGATACGTCCAACTTTGACACCATTGTACTTCACAGGTCCACCTGAAACTCCATTACCAGCACCATCTTGATTTCGAGATCACAGAGCAACGCAAAACATAGCCTGTTCATTGAAAAAGCTTCACGATCGCATTATTTTCTGACACGCCCTCATAAGCTACCTTTGGATGCACAATATTTTCTATACGCCAAAGCCTATTCCACAATACGTTACCATGGAGCCATTAGTTCATCAACGACAGCTCCCGCTATTAAGGTCGTATCACACTATTCGAACATCAACGTCATACCACGGAACGGCAATGTCGCGTTAAAAAATTATATAGTGAACAAATTTTGCATTTTTATGGTTCGTCAGATTGCCTACATATATTATGTATAAATAAACCTTACCATAAAAATGCATTATATTATATTTTAACATAACATAGCCGGTCCGTGACGTGATATTGGCTTGCGAACAGTGGGAATCGACCTTAGATAGGCGCAAAAGTTTGCAGTTCCTTCTGTTAGTGACTGGTGGGGCCGATTTAACATATTGTGGAACAACCTTTAACACAATTCTGATTGCGCGCCCAAAGGATTGAATGTAAAAAGTCCCCTAAGTATATAGATGTAGATGCGCACACTGTAATGATTTTCTCTTATAGTCAATGCATCTTTCCTTTTGCAATGCATTTAAACCATTGTGGGCAAATCTTATTCCATTCCTTAGTTTTAGCAGCTCTGCGGTTTCATTTGTATCATCTGTCAACTCTGGCCACGCATATTTCATCCATTCTGGGATTCTTCTTCCCTACATACTGTGGGATGTAACCACACCTAAGATGCGTAAACTTTTTGATCCACGTGCTTCTTTTCCCTGTAGAAACCGGAAAAGGTTCGGGCGTTTTTTTTATTTTCGCGGCAGCAATGGGCTGCGGTCAACGCGAAAGACTCGCTGATAACTGAGCATTAGACTAACACAGCAATTTACTCAAGATTATTACGCATACTATAATGAGCGAAGACTCTGCCTTATCATTACTCACCGCATGGTTGATGTGTTGGTTAATAAAACCACGACTTGTATCGATTCTTGCGTAGGCATCCACATTGGAGCAGTAAGTTCCTGTACCAAAAGAGACGAGTCCAACTTGGAGACCTTTATACATTACAGGTCCACCTGAATCACCATTACAACTACTACCCTCGTGTTTAGATAGTGGCACGCAGCAAAACATAGACTTTTCATGAAATGGTCTCCCTTCCAGCTCTTTCAAGCCTTTTCTACACTCGTTCATTGTGATAGATGTACATTTGGCACATTGTAATGGTTTGCTTTTCTCGCTAATCCACGTTCCCTCTTTCTTTCTATTTAATCCATAACCGACAAGTTTAACTATTTTGTCCCCGGAAGCAAGCTTTTCAAATGTTTTACTATCCGTTAGTGTTACTAGTTTCGTTCTTTTGGTTAAATTGAATGGCGTGTCAAGTTGGACTATGCATAGATCATAACTTTTAGATGTCGCTGCTCCATAATCTTTATTTAAAAACATCTTAGTTGAGGAAACAATTTGATCTGTGCTGTTCTTTTCCCTGTAATAACCAGAATAGATCTTAACGGATATCATGTCGCGGCAGCAATGGGCGGCGGTCAACACGAAAGACTTTTTGACAATCGAACCTCCGCATGCGAAATTGCCTTTTGATTTATGTCGAAATAACATGTAGACGTAGTATGGATTGTCGGCAACGTCGCAATCGTCGCCATTCCAGATTCTGGGTTGGCCATCGGCCAGATTTCTGATGAGAATGAACCACATAATATAATTTAGTAGTAATATCCCGAATTGATCCATATTTGTCACTGGCCTAATTTGGCTTACTACTACATTTGGCAGTTAATATTCTGAAAGGTTGTCACTTTTGATAGTAGGCCCACAGATTACTTGATAAGGTAATTTTCGCGAAAATTCTCGGTGTTGAAGTAGGTATGTTGATATGGTTACCCTGTAGCAAGTGATTAGTGGTAGTCCAGTCGTTCGAGATCGTGCATATAAAAATCTTTTGCAGTCGATGAAGCTGATACCAATCGATACCCTATGGTTCCCGTTGTAACATATTAAAATGTTCAGAGTGGTAGTTAATAGGAGATATTATAATTTCACTCACTTAATAGTAAAAATAAAAAGACCACACTGTGGAGGATAAAGTTTACCCTAAAATATCTGATGTGGCTAGGCCCATAACATATATAAGTAGTGTTTCCCAACGCAAACACTGATGTTTTGACAGTACTGTCATTAGTATTAAACATTTTGCAAACTCTTTACTGCACATACGACCGATTCGATCAAATAGAATTTGCCTATGCCGCTAAACTATTAATTTAACAAAAAAAAATTTAAAAAATGTATGGACATAAATTATACAAAATTTCGTCTGCTTTAAATTCATAATTAACTATTTTAACAAAATTACAGAAATGGTGGCTCATTTGCAAAATCAAACACAGACATTTTTTGAACCTAGTTCAAAAATGTTCAGTATCGCCAAAAGGCCATATTTCCGCTAAAATTACATCTTTTTTCCAATATAAGCGTTCGGATATTGTACACCGTTACACATTTTACACCCAATAACCCAATAATTACACCAATAACACGTAAGTGTCATTTTGACGGTGTACCCTGTGTCAACGGAGTACAATATCCGACCGCAGTTTTAATCGACATATCTGTAGAAATCTAGCTAGTAGAACTAGCTACTAGTTTTATTTTTATGCAGACATTGCCAATCTCGATCAAATAGAATCTCATATTTTTACTTTATCATACGCAGTATGTAAAGTATTGAAATCATGCCGAAAATTTTTTTTGAGATTTTAGCGGAAATATGTCCTTTTGGGTCCCCTGAACATATTTGACCAAGGTACAAAAAAATGTCTGTGTGTGTGTGTGTGTGTGTGTGTGTGTGTATGTGTGTATGTATGTGTGTAAACGATTTTTGTGGCGACGATTCCGGAGAAACTACTAAAGGTATCGGGACGAAAGTTCATGTTAAGAAGTTTTATGACCAAACTTAGAGCTGAAAAGCTTTTGGTTCAAAAGGGTCCAGAGGAACTGGTAGTTTATTCTAAGCCCTTTTCAAGGATTTTGCAAAAGAGCCGCCATTTCTGTAATTTCGTCAAAATAGTTAAATAATAAATTAAAGTAGAGGAAATTTTGAATAATTTATGCCTATGAATTTTTTTGTAAAATTAATAGTTTAGCTACAAGAGCAAATTCTATTTGATCGAGATCGGTCGCATCTGCATTGATATGAAACTAAATAGTAGCCAGGATTTTGACAAATATTTTTTGTGCTGTCACACTCGAAAACAGCTGATTTCATCAGAGGTTGGAGAACCGCTATGGAACGGTGCCGCTCTAGTGCAGCAAACAATACAAATTTCAAATAAAATAAGGTCACCAATTTGATTGTTTGTTAATAAGAAATATCAACCCGTCTTTATATCTAATTCTAAAAACAATAAGTTGAGAAAATTATAAATAAAGTATAGCGATGAGTGTAGTTTTATTTTAGTATGTTGGTAGGGATCTGTCATGAACAAATATAAATCTGTCAGAATTTGAATTAGCTTTATAAGGTGCGTTTTCATTAGTGATAATGGCAGTGGTAGCAGACGCCATTATAGTATTTCCAATAGAAAAATGCTAGTGACTCATGTTTATGTACATGCAAACTAATATGTGTCATTATCACGATATGTAAGAAATACTCTAATTTCGTATTCTACCACCGCCATTAGCTACTACCATTACCTACCAAGTAGTATGTTTGTACGGATGGTAGATTCTCATGCAGGTAAACTATTAATTTTATATATTGTATGATAAAGTCATGTGCCTGGCCACATCAGATTTTTACTTTATCATACGCAGTATGATAAACTATTGTAATCATGACGAAAAAAGAATGAGATTTTAGCGTAAATAGGCCTTTTTGGGTCCCCTGATTAGAGCTGAAAAGCTTTTGGTTCAAAAGGGTCTAAAGGAACTAGATGCTTCCTCTAACCATTTTTCAAGGATTTTGCAAATGAGCTGCCATTTCGGTAATTTCGTCAAAGTTGTTAATAATAAATTAAAGTAGAGGAAATTTTGTATAATTTATATCTATGACGTTTTTGGTCAAATTAATGGTTTAGCTGTATGAGCAAATTCTTTTTGATCGAGATCGTGTCTTCACAAAACTAAAACTTCACAATTTTCATTCTGACAGTAGGTTGTGTCAAAGGCTGTTTTTTTGACAATACTTACTGTCAATAATATCCATATACGTATTATGGATTATACGGAACTTGTCCTATAGCGCCAATGTGTAGTCTCGGTTCCAACAATGTGAGACGGAGACATACATTTTGTCTATCGATGTGGTACCCGGGATCAAACTTCGCATGCTTGTCCAGTAGTTATTATTACCGTCGACAGACGGCGCTATTGTAGCTTAAAGTGCGCGGTTATATTTAGCATCACTAACGCCAAACCAGTAATAGTCCATAGATAACCTTATACATGTGGCAGCTGGTGGCAGCACTGTGGCAGTTTATGGATCCAACTCAGCCAATCGAATCCACAAGCTTGACGCATGCGTAGTGTGTCCAGTGGCACTACGTCGGATGAGATAGAGATATAGTCGAAACGCTAGTGTTGGAACAGCCTGCTGTTACCAATATTTTGTATTTATAAGATATTATCAAAATATCTGTCAAATCCTGGCTAACTAGTTTTATTTTAATGTAGACACGATCGATCTCGATCAAATAGAATCTCATACAGCTAAACTATGTGCCTTGCCACATCAGATTTTTCGATAAAATAATAGTTAATAAAACAATCTTTTCCATTTATAGCGAATATTGTAGGGAATTGGATACATTGATATGACTATAAAAGGGCCCGGTGCATTAAAAGTATGTAATACAATTTACATATTATTATTTAGAAGAACAACATTATTTTTTATACATCGCGTGGTTGAAGACTGATTTAATAAATCCGACACTTATATCGATTCTGGCAATTTCCTGAACCCAACTTTGACACCATTGTACATCACAGTTCCTCCTGAATCTCCATTATAAGTGCCACCTTCACTTCAAGATGAAGGCGAGGTGCAAAACATAGCCTGTTTATTGAAAATGCTTCACGATCCCATTATTTTCACAAATAGTGAGACTTATGGTTCCGACTTATGGTCAAGTTTGACCACGCATTCATCATACAACCTCCGCTTCTTCTTCCCTTCATACTGTGGATGTAGTCACATCGAAGGTGCGTAAACTGTTTGATCTAGGCCTTGTGCCTTGTTCCTCTATAAACCGCAATAAATCGCATTTCTTTTCGCGGCTGCAATGAGTTGCGGTCAACGCTAAAGACTCATTGTTTGATAATTGAGTGTTATTCTGTACACAGTAATACACAGTAATTTATTCAAGAATATTATGAATAATATCAAGATTGAAGACTGTGCTTTGCCATAAGTCACCACATGGTTGAAGCGTCCTGTAATAAAATCATTATCATTATCTGTTCTGGCGAAGACACTCGCATTGGGGCCTGTTCTGTTTTTCAAAGACCAAGAGACAACTCCAACTTGGACGCTATTGTACAGCACATGTCCACCTGAATCTCCATTATGAGTACCACCTTCTTTGTGAGATGATTTCAAGGCGCAAACCATATACTTGTCATCGAAATTTATTTTGACTTTCGCCGTCAGTTTTCGACACGCGCTCGTAGACATAGATTTAGACTTGACACACTGTAATTGTTTGCTATAATCGATAATAAATTTTGTTCCGTTCCACTTATTTTTACCGTAACCGACAAGGTTAACTTGTTTGTCTCCGGAAGATAGTTTGCCACATGTTTTTCGATCCGTTAGTGTTACTAGTTGTGTTCTTTTGGTTACTGTAAATGGCGTGTCGAGTTTGAGCATGCATAGATTATTTATAGGGCTCCAGTGGAAAGTACGGTTCAGCCGTATCCATTCATACTTTGAATGTGTCGTTAAGTTACTTGAGTAAAGCATTTGATCTCTGCTGCGCGCTTCCCTGTAGTAACCGGAGCGGATCTCGGCGTATGTATTGTTTTCACAGCAATTGGCTGCTGTCAACACTGAAGACTTCGTGATAATTGAACCACCGCATAGGAAACCATGTTTTCGCCTTTTGTTCGGCCATAATCGCTGGTAGACGTAGTATGGATGCTTGGCAACGTCGCAATCTGCGCCATGCCAGATTTTGCCGTGACCATCAGCTATATCTTCGGTGAGTATTAACCAGATGATAATTGAATTTAGAAGAAATATGCCGAATTTTCCCCAATTTGGCTTACTGCATTTGGCAGTTAATCTTTTGAGAGGTTGTCACTTTTGATATAACGCCACAGATTTCTTGATAAGACGATTTTTCGCGAACATACTCGGTGTCTAGACGTATGTTGATATGGTTACCCTCTAGTAAGTGGTTGACGTTTCATTTGGTTGATTTCGGATGGATTTCGGATGCATCGCAAGAATGCGAACAGTTAGTCATCACTTAGTCATTCTTTATGTCAAGTCACGAATATAACATAAACCTGTGCATAAGCCTTACTCATAGGCCTTACTTCTTAGCAAATGTTAGACGTTGATGCGTGTTATTGTCTTGTGTTACTAGTAAAATGTTGGAATACACTACAATTTAACAATTTAAAATAGCGTCTTAAAATAGCAAAACAGTTGTCAAGAGTACTTTATTTTAATAATCTAAAAAATAACAGTACAGTAAAACCTCGATATAACGGACCTATATTTAACGGACTTTGGATATAACGGACAAAAAGCCGGTGAAATGTATAAAAAGGACGTCCTGTTAATACATGTTATACATACATGCTTAATATCAAGTGTCGCCGCATGTAAACAATTTTTAGCGGCCATGCCAATCCCGGGATTCCCGGCAAAAAATAATGAGCTTTTTCAGAATCCCGGGATTATAAATCTAATTCCCGAAGAATTTTTTTTCCCGACAGGATATTGCATATTTACTATTCTAAGACATTGCACAGAATATTTTATCAATTTCGAATAATAAATAACGTCTTTACTTGAAAACGCGTTTAGAACTGGGTCTTTATACGTATTATTTTGTAAACAATAATCGTTTTATTTGAAACGCAAACAGTGGGTCTACATGCATAATAAACATCTATGACGTATGCATTATAAAAATTTTCAATTTTATCTTCTATTTTAGAAGATTTTGTCTTATATTGAAGAAGAAACCAAAAATTCGTCAGTGTTTTATTGGCATTAATATGAAAAATTTAAAATTTGACTCGATCAAACAATATCTTTTGCCGTGACTATTCTTGAAAGATTTTGTCAAAATTTAACTGTTTGAGCAAATTTAAGATGCAAGAGCAAGTTATTATCTAATAGAGTTTATTTTACGCACTCATATACAAAAATTAACTTCCATGATGTTAGTTACACTATTTCAAAGTGATCAGAGACGGAGATAATAAATATTTAAGCTGTGAAAGTTAAAAAAACTGTGAAAGCATCTTTAAATATTATCAATCTGTCAACATAGTATTAAGTACCGAAAACCTGTGTAAGTAAAGTTGTCAAACCGAATCGAGTAGTAACCTTTATAATATTCGATGCGATTTCCACAACAATTATTGAGACATGAGGAGATCTGGATATGAACTGACATAACAAGGCCAAATTACAACTCCAGCTTTTATTTAGAAACATTACAAGTCTCATTTTCTCTACATTGGCACTGCATCATCTCAGTGAATCGGTAACACGAACAAGGTATCATTAAAAGTACGTAATACAATTTACATTTTATTATTTAGAAGAACAACATTATTTATTATACATGGCATAGTTGACGAGTAATTTAATAAATCCGACACATATCGATTCTGACCCCATTTCCTGAACCCCAAAGGTAAAGTCCAACTATGACACCATTGTACATCTCAGGTCCACCCAGTTCCACCTGAATCTCCATTACGAGCGTCAGTTTCACATTGACATGACGGCGAGGTGCAAAACATAGCCTGTTCATTGAAAAGGTTTCACGATCCCATTATTTTCACAAACAGTTTTTGACACGCCCTCATAAGCTGCCTTTGGACACACAATATTTTTCATACGCCAAAGCCTATTTCACAATACGTTATCATTGAGCCATTAGTTCATCAATGACAGCTCCCGCTATTAAGGTCGTATCACACTATTCGAACATCAACGTCATATAACGGAACGGCAATGTCACATTAAAAAATAATATAGTGAACACATTTTGCATTATTATGGTTCGTCAGATTGCCTACATATATTAATTAACCTACAAATTAACCTTACCATAAAAATGAATTACATATATTATATTTTAACATAACATAGCCGTTCTGTGAGACGTGATATTGACTTGCGAATAGTGCAAATCGCCTTAGGTTGGCGCAAACGTTTGCTGTTTCTTCTGATAGTGACTGATGGGGCCGATTTAACATATTGTGGAATAACCTTTAATACAATTCGGATTGCGCGCCCGAAGGATTGTATGTATAAAGTCCCCGAAGCATATAGATGTAGACCTGCACACTGTAATGAGTTTCTCTTATCATCAATGCACCTTTCCTTTTGCAATGTATTTCAGCCATATGGGCAAATCTTTCTCCACGCGTTACTTTTATTAGAGTGGCTCTGCAGTTTCATTTTTATCATCTGCCAACTTTGACCACGCATATATCATCCATTCTGGGATTCTTCTTCCCTACATACTGTGGATGTAACCACACTAAGATGCGTAAACTTTTTGATCCACGTGCTTCTTTTCCCTGTAGAAACCGGAAACGGTTCGAGTGAATTTATTATCGCGGCAGCAATGGGCTGCGGTCAACGCGAAAGACTCGCTGATAACTGAGTATTAGTCTAACACAGTAATTTACTCAAGATTATTACGCATACTATAATGAGTAAAGACTGTGCCTTATCATTACTCATCGCATGGTTTATGTGTTTGTTAATAAAACTACGACTTGTATCGATTCTGGCGTAGGCATCCACATAGGAGCAGTAAGTTCCTGTACCAAAAGAGACCAGCCCAACTTGGACACCTTTGTACATTACAGGTCCACCTGAATCACCATTGCAACTACTACCCTCACGTTTAGATAATGGCATACAGCAAAACATAGACTTTTCATGGAATGGTTTCCCTTCCAGCTCTTTCAAGCCTTCTCGACACTCGTGCATAGTGATAGATGTACATTTGGCACACTGTAATGGTTTGCTTCTATCCCTAATCCATGTTCCATTTATCTTTCTGTTTAAACCATAACCGACAAGTTTGACTAATTTGTTCCCGGAAGCAACCTTTTCAAATGTTTTACTATCCGTTAGTGTTACTAGTTTTGTTCTTTTGGTTAAATTGAATGGCGTGTCAAGTTGGACTATGCATAGATCATAACTTTTAGAGGTCGCTGCTCCATAATCTTTATTTAAAAACATCTTAGTTGAGGAAACAATTTGATCTGTGCTGTTCTTATCCCTGTAGTAGCCAGAATAGATCTTAACAGATATCATGTCGCGGCAGCAATGGGCGGCGGTCAACACGAAAGACTTTTTGACAATCGAACCTCCGCATGCGAAATTGCCTTTTGATGTATGTCGAAATAACATGTAGACGTAGTATGGATTGTCGGCAACGTCGCAATCGTCGCCATTCCAGATTCTGGCTTGGCCATCGGCCAAATTTCTGATGAGAATGAACCACATAATATAATTTAGTAGTAATATCCCGAATTGATCCATATTTATCACTGGCCCAATTTAGCTTACTATTATATTTGGCAGTTAATATTCTGAAAGGTTGTCACTTTTGATAGTAGGCCCACAGATTACTTGATAAGGTAATTTACGCGAAAATTCTTGGTGCGTTGAAGTATGTTGATATGGTTACCTTGTAGCAAGTGGTTAGTGGTAGTCCAGTCATTCTAGATGGTGTATATAAATATCTTTTGCAGTCGATGAAGCTGATACCAATCGATAGCTTATGGTTCCCGTAGTAACATATTAAAATTTTTATAATGATAGTTAATAGGAGATATTATAATTTCACTCACTTAATAGTAAAACTAAAAAGACCACACTGTGGAGAACAAAATTTACCATAAAATATCTGATGTGGCCAGGCACATAACTTTATCATACCATAAGAAGTGTTTCCCCAACGCAAACACTGATATTTTAACATTACTGTCATTACTATTAAACATCTGTCAAACCCTTTACTGCAGATACGATCGATTCGATCAAATAGAATTTGCTCATGCCGCTAAAGTATTAATTCTACCAAAAAAAAAAAAAAAAAAAAAAAAACGTGTAGACATTAATTATACAAAATTTCCTCTGCTTTAAATTATTAATTAACTATTTTAACAAAATTACACAAATGGCGGCTCATTTGCAAAATCAAACACAGAAATTTTTTTAACCTAGTTAAAAAATGTTCAGTGTTGCCAAATGGCCATATTTACGCTAAAATCAAATTTTTTTCAATATAAGCTGCGTTCGGATATTGTACACCATTGGATTATATAATTTAGTAGTAATATCCCGAATTGATCCATATTTATTACTTGCCCGATTTGGCTTGTTACTACATTTGGCAGTTAATATTCTGAAAGGTTGTCACTTTTGATAGTACGCCCACAGGTTACTTGATAAGGTAATTTTCGCGAAAATTCTTGGTATGTTGAAGTATGTTGATGTGGTTACCCTGTAGCAAGTGGTTAGTGGTAGTCCAGTCATTCTAGATCGTGTATATAAAAATCTTTTGCAGTCGATGAAGCTGAGACCAATCGATAGTTTATGGTTCCCGTAGTAACATATTAAAATGTTTAGAATGATAGTTCATAGGAGATATTGTAATTTCACTCACTTAATAGTAAATTAAGTAATGATATTTGCGAGTCGGAAACACATCACAATACGGACTGTTCCACGTGACTCGGGACCGTCGGCTTCCTGATACTATTTTTGTCACGCTAAAATCTCTATTGCCTGGTCCATGAGATACAGTAATTGAATATTTGTGCCGTTTCTTTTTATTTTTGGCCAACAGTATATATTGTTGCTAGGGGTCCCATATTCAAAAATTAACATCTAGCAAACCTACTTGTTTTAGTTATTACAAGATGTTATTTAAAATTTTCCAAATTGATCAGATGAGATCTGGATATCAGGCCTTGTTATGTCAGGAGTGATCACAACTGACTACAAACAAACAAAACAAACAGATCATTTAATGGAACTGCATGGTTGATGCATGATTTAATAGAACCAACACTTTTATCGATTCTGACAAAGTCAGGCACCTTGGGACAACATCCTAGACCGAAAGAAACAAGTCTAACTTGGACACCATTGTACACCACGGCTCCACCTGAATCTCCTTTACAAGCATCATCCTTTTTGTCACTTCGAGATGAAGACGTGGCACACTAATAATTATCTGTTATCGTCAATCCACTTTTCCCTTTGCAATGTATTTAGATTATAACTGACAATTTGAAATTGTTTCTTCCCGGTAGTTACTTTGGAACAAGTTTTTCGATTCTTTGGATTTATTAGATTTGTTCTGCGGTTTATTTTAAATGCTCTGTCAACTTTGACCACGCATTAATCCTACAATCATCGATTCTTCTCACCTTCTTCTCCCCTTCATACTGTGGATGTAGTCACATCGAATGTGCGGAAACTGATCTAGGACTTATTTCTTGTCCCTGTAGAAACCGGTACAAATTGTATTTCCTTTCGCAGCAGCAATGGGCTGTAGTCAACACGGAAGACTCGTTATTGATAATTGACCTTTATACTAACATAGCAATTTATTCAAGACTATTGCGCATACTATAATGATTGAAGTCTGTTCTTTGTCATAAGTCACCGCAGGGTTGATGCGTTCATTAATAAAATCATTATCATTATCGACTCTGGCGAAGACACTCACATTGGAGCCTGTTTTGTCTTTCACAGACCAAGAGACAACTCCAACTTGGATACCATTGTACATCACAGGTCCCCCTGAATCTCCATGATGAGTACCACCTTGTGTTTGAGATGATTGCCAGGCGCAAAACATATACTTTTCATCAAAACTTTGTTCCACTTTCATCATCAGTTTCCGACACGAGCTTGTAGACATGAGTGTAGACTTGACGCACTGTAATGGTTTTCTATAATCGATGATATATGCAGTTCCATTCCATTTGCTTTTACCATAACTGATAAGTTGAACGTGTTTGTCCCGGGCTACTTTGGTAAACTTGTCTCGATCCGTTAGTCTTACCAGTTGTGTTCTTTTGTTTATTTCAAAAGGTGTGTCAAGTTCTACCACGCATAGATCATTTAGAAGAGTCCACGTGTTATATTTTGTATGCATCGTTAACTTATTCGATGAAATTGTTTGATCTTTGTCGCCCGTTTCCCTGTAGTAACCGGAAAAGACCTCTGCGTAGTTCATTTCCTCACAGCAATGGCCTGCGGTCAACACTGAAGACTTTTTGATAATTGAGCCACCGCATATGTAATATTTACTAGAATTTTTGTTCTCCCGTAACTCCAGGTAGACGTAGTATGGATACTTGGCAACGTCGCAATCGGCCCCGTGCCAGATTTTGCCGCGACCATCTACAAGATTTCCAGTGCTAATTAACCAGATGATAATAGAATTTAGAAGAATTATCCCGAACTTTCGATCCATATTTATCACTTTCCCAATTTGTCTTAATAGTCCATTTGGCAGTTTATGATTTGAGAGGTTGTCACTTTTGATATATGGCCACAGATTACTGGATAAGGCGTTTTCTCGCAAACATACGCGGTGTGTTGAAGTATATTGATATATGGTTTCCCAGTAGCAAGTGGTTGACGTCATTATTTGTTTGATTTCGGATACATTGCAAGAATGCGAAAAGTTAAGGCGATTTCGCGTGGCTGAACGTTCGGTTTGGTTCCGGTTGGTGGTTGGATGTGGTTGACAGAGCGGTTCTAAATCGTCATCACTCATCTAAAACGTCAGTAACTGCTCGACGGAAAAACTTCTGGTTGGATTCATAGCTTAGGTGTCCTACTTACTGTCATATAAGACAGTAATGACATGCGCAGTGGTCTACCACGCATTCCGAGAGCGACATACGTATCCAGAACACTCAGCCAGACTGTAGCCGAGTGGTAGCGCGCTTGGCTATCAGTCTGGGGGACGTGGGTTCAAATACCATGCCCTGCTTTCAGAGTAAAGGTTTTTCTGTGGTTTTCATTTACTCCACGGCGAATGCTGAAAGCCAATCAACTTAAGACGTGCCACAGACGCGGGCCATAAAGTGGCGAAAGCTGTTGGGAGATGTTAAGGCGTGGATTATTATTATTATTATTATTATTATTTTACATCTTATAACCTAAAAATGTCAACCCAGACGAACCGATATTTCAAACCGTTTTGCCAGGCAGGTCAGGTTCCAGATTTTGACGGACCAAATCGAACCAACTGCAAGCGTAACGTCATCAATCGCCATGTGGAAATGGTTGTTTCATATCGGTAGTCGAACTGCAACCGTTTCACGCGAAATCGCCTTATTCACCACAGAAATCACTCTCTATATGAAGTCACATACATAAAGTTGTGCCAAAACCTCATTTACCCCTTGGCAACAGTGGGCAACATGTAGCATGCGAATGGTTTTTTTACCTGACCTCATCGACGGCATTTTTATTTGATTATCCTAGCAACAGAATTCAGAAAATAAACTGCTTCCGGGTTATACCGTGTGTCAAGATTTAACGAGATTTTAAGATTTGAAGAAGATAGCACAACATGGTTCGTGAAACGTTAGCATTAATAAATCTTGATACACGGCATAGCCCGGAAACAGTGTGTTTTCTAAATGATTCTGGCCGTGAAAGCGTACGTACTTACTTAACAGTAATATATCTAATTAATAATTGGCTATATCCATATTGCAAATTTATATTTAAAATAAAAATAAAAACATCTCCTTCTTTGCTGTTTTTATTGTAGTCGCGACATGTTTCGATATTAACAGATCATCTTCAATCGGGAATAGTCAGCTTGCAGTGTCTACATGGTGATAATTTAACATTGTTTCAATTTTATGAGATCTTAGCGAAGTTTGTAGTATGTAGGATATACGTCCACCTACGCATAGACCTTACTTTTTAGTAAATGTCAGTCCTTGTTGCGTGTAGTTATTCTTGTGTTTATAGTAATTGTTGCAATAAACTACAATTAAACAATTTGTATTAAAATAACAAAACAGTTTAAACAGTTCTCTAAACCCCTTAACTTAATTCTAAAATAAGAACTTTACAAGTGAGCAAGTCTACATTTTCACATTTGTATGTATGATACAATCAAGTAAATTAATCAAAAGTATTTTTAAAGTACTCTTGGACACCGAAGAAAACACGTTTTAGATGATTCAGGAGTCTTCTCTTAAATTGGATATACGGCAGCATTTTGAAAGTTGAGGAAAGGCGGTTGTGTATCTTTAGCGTTTGGGTAACTAGTCGTTTGCTCGTTTAAGGTTGTCAATCTTTAGTATTCCCTCTCTATTTGACTTGGTATCGTATCCGTGATTTACCTCATACTTTGAGAAGATCTAGCCATAGTGATTTTTGCCAATAAAACACGTTCACTTATAAAAGGAACGAAAGATAGGTATGGCGTTTCCTTAAATAAATTTCCACTTGAATCAAGTGGTTCAGGTATCTCATTTTCTGATCTGAAGGAATATTGTACAATTTTAGTTTTAGCAACATTTAATTTTTGGCCGTTTTCGTGTAACCAATTTGAAAGATGTTGTAAACTCGTTGTTATCTCATATGACATAGATTTATTATCCTCTGCTGAATTATTACAGATGTGTCGTCCGTGTGCATTTCTAGTGCATATGGACGTAAACAGTGGGAAATGATGTATAAAATAGGATTCATTTTATGTATCCTTAACGGCCTCGCCCTTTATCAGCAGCCATTGAGATTCTAACTCTTCGTCAGAGGTGGCATGATCCATTATAACACGCTGTTATAAAGCTGGTTTACTGATCTGCGAAATGTGTCAAGATATCAAGTATACCATTTAAATAAAATTCGTTCAAAGTTATTTGACGTTTAGGAAACCTCCAGTTCTGCGGGATGAATAATATTGAAATCGCAAATCAATTATAGCTGTCGAAAAGACCGATATTTTTAATATCCAAAATAAGTTCTTTTGTTTGTTTATTGTATATCATTGTTAGTTTTCAGAAATATTCAGAATTCTCAGAATATTTTTTTATTATATTTCACTATATTTAATATAACAATATTTCATAATACTAGTCGATAAAAGTCAAAACGACTGATTAATCTTAATCAAAAACTGCAATAATATAATGTTCCATATAATGTTCCTATAATTCCATATAATGTTCTTAATGTTCCATTTGAAAAATCATAAATTAATGTTGGTACGTCGCGTCGTTGAGTGGGTCACGCGGTACAGTAGTAAGTACATAATGTAGAATACTAATAGAATAATTCTTTTCATTTCGACTGTCTCCAATTATCCGACAATACTACCAATGTTGAAATATACTCCTTGGGTAAATCCAATGTCTGTATAAAAATAAAAATAACTTCAACAAATTTTTCAACAATGTTCTTATTCGCTACTCATTATTATCATCGGTGTGTCTTCTACCTTAAAGGAACATCATATATCTAGCGAACAAAACATTAAAAATCTACGACAAGAAAGCGATTTACATCAATAAAATAAAAACAACAGTATGTTTACCGATATTTTTTAAATACTACAGTACAAATTTGTACTCAACTCAATTCGTAAATTCAAGTACATGATTAATTAATTGTTAATTTATTAATTTAATTATAAAAATGTATATTATGTACGTTATTTTGTGTTCGGTATTATATAAAGTAACTTTATATCAAATTACCAGCTGTCGGCCCCAGCGGTCCGCGTCGCTGCCTCTATATCATTTGAATCCCCATCGTGTCTTACCCTCCCTTGATCACCCCCCCCCCCTTCTTTCCCCCGTACTACCCGTTGCGCGACATCCACCTAATATGGCCTTGCATAGAGTTCTTGGCCAAAAATTACCATTAATCTTATTAGTAATTTCTTCATAGGGTGTTCTCTATGTTCTCTCGGTGAAATAAATTGTAGGTTTCTTAAATAAGTTTCTGTTCTTGTTTGTTTCTCTTTTTTTCAAAATTGCAAAGGTGTCTGATGATCTTGATGTATTATGCTATAAGGTGTTATAATATAAGCAAATTATGAATTATAAAAAATGGCAATGTTTACAAATACAACTTCATCTTTGACAAAAATTCAGATATTGGTATAAATTAAATACCAAAATATTGGAACGGATATGGCTTTGTAACCGACTTCTTGATAACTTGACTACCTTGCCTAATTCGTCTATAGGATAAACTTAAACCACCAAAACATCATTTGATTCCCACAATAAAAGATTTGCGATATTCTGCTTCCAAAATGTCAAAGCTATTTGATAACCTCTTTAATATTCTCGATGCCAATGCATCAAAATTAAAAATTGCGGATCCATTATGGTACCAATAATAAAGTCTGATAAATTGACAAAAAAATTTAATAAACCTTGGGATTCCAGTGCAATTTCTAAGAGATCAAACGTGATCTTAGATTTTCAATATTGTACATGGCAAAAATATGGTAACGATTAATGCGGTTTAGTACTTCTTGCAACCGGAAGCTATTTTGGAAATTTAGTAAATTAAATGCACTAGTACAGAACATATCCTTTTATTCGACGTTAATGACTTTAATAAACATCAGAATAATACAGTGTATGTTACTGTAATTACGTTATTCTATAAACTTTATAGAATCATACGAACTTTCTTCTGTGCAAAAAGCGAATGACGTCAACATAGTCAATTGACTGCATTATTTCTGACTTTATGTAAATTACAGAGAGAGAATTGAGCCTGTTCTCTCCTATGTCAGATCTTAAGTAATTTGTTACTCTCTTTAGCGCTGAAAACGACCGTTCTGCTGAGCAGTTGGACGGTTATGTACACAACAGCATTCAGAGCGCAATTCCTACGTTTGGGTGAATGTCTAAAAAGTCTTTTTTCCGATAAGTATTTGTATTGCTTCAGTAATAAAATAAATATTTATTAGATTTATTAGAGCTTATGTAAAGATTCCGCCACCGGGACCCCTAGGCTGTCTGGGCCCCTAGGCCGGGACCTGGTAGGCCTAGCTTGCAACAGTTCTTTGTATAACTATGAGAATAAAAATGCCCAATATACCTTTGCAACCACTATCGGTAAAAAACAACTCTTTTAGCCAGTACAAATCATACAGTCCAGTGTTTATATTGGCGTATTGCAATTTATATGTTGGTGAAATCGCTCCTCAGTCATATCCTTACATACAGGATGCCACACTTTTTGCCCGCAAAACTATTATTCAGATAGTAATGAGGAAAAAGGTTCATATAGTCTTATTTGTTTAAATTATTCTTTAAAAACTTTGCCAAACTTGGCCGTTTGATATAATAATTGAAATTAAAATAATAGCCAAACTGTAATTAAAACACTTCTTTAGGAAAAAATATTGAAAACCCCAACAAATCGACACGAAATCTTTTACTCAGAATGACATTTACTTGTAGACAAACAAATATTTAAAAAGTTTCATATGTATTTTGTTTGTTCCTCCATTTGTCTAATTAGTTTATTTCCAATATTTTGAATTTTTAACCTAAATTAGTTTACTTTATTGTTGTTTTATGTTGAGTTATTAGAAATTTGTTTAAAACAAGCGCTATAATAAAGCAGATTGCTGTCCCTTTATAGATTTAACTGAACTTCAGCACTACAGTATGCATTCAAATTGGGAAAGATCCATTTGATCTAACATATCTAAGTCAAAACAAATGTTTCTATGATCAATAAAGCAAAATTTCGAATAAACGTTATTTGGTGTTATTAAAGCTTTCCTCCGATATCTAACAGGACCCTAAGTTGGCTATTTTCACTACCTTGTTTTTAGGTTCGTGTCAATTTCATAAACCAACGGTTCAAACCGAAAGTTGACAATATCACAATCGCTTATCTCTCTCAAATTATAACTTTAGCATAAAATATTGGAAAATAACGTAGCGAATTCTGGGCAATTTCATTTCCTGTAGATAACAGATAATTTCATCTTAATTAAGGTTCTCAACCAATTAAACAAGAGATGTAATATCCACTGCCTCACGGCAGTAGAAAGTCAAAGATGAAAGTCAAGGTCTTCATAAACAAGGCAATGCCCTTTCTCAAACAAACCACCTGCAAACATAATTAAGCATCCAGAAAGTAATTACATATCGCCTCATTATATTTGAACAGGGTTGTGCGCGAGCAGCACGGTTATGGAGAAGGGTCTCTGACCCTTTCGATGATTATAACTTTCACGGAAGATTCGAATGCACGTTAACCGGTGGAAATGTGGGGATGGCATGGCTGAAATGAGAATCGGGTTTTTTCCTCTAATTTCCATGTACGGGCGAGTATTTTCCACGTAGCCTCGCGCTCACAGACCGATTTGCAAGGATACTTACAGACGCGACGCCAAACTGACTGTGGAATAATTTTTGTACTCGGTAATTATACGATAAGGTTTTCTAACACATACGTGTCGTATTGACTTAATTTGTTGGAATTCATAATAAGTAATTTGAATGCAAGAGATATATGTTACTAATTAGTTTAATGTTTTGTAAAGGCTGTTCTATGTGACATTATTATTATTAATTTAAATTTAATACTATTGGATTGTATCATAGCAGATTAGTTCTGTGATTGTCAGACCAATCCGATTGCAACAAAATTTTACAAAAATGGTAAGATCTTAGGCATGGATTCAAGCGATATAAACTAACAAAATATCACTTTTTGGACATATGGATCTTATCTTATTTAAAAAGCGTGATATATATATTTTTTTTTTGTCTGGAAATATATTCAACAGAAGCAAATCAAAAACGGCTATTAACTTTACATTCATAAAATCTATGCTATAATTGGTCTATTGGTGCCATACGTATACCAGACCCCCCGCAAACGTTTTTTTTAAAGAAAAAAATCGGTTCCTACACAATTAATAATATTAAAATCGGGTTGGTCCCTTTAAATATGAACGCGCTGTGATTGGTGTGACGTAGCATGCCTGGACGAAGGCCACGTGGGTTTGTTTGCCTGGGGACGGCTTATGGCGCGCTTCCGACGAGTTGTGCACGCTACGTATCTTCACAATTTCAACAGCTGTTCTTGTATTATAAGCGGTGAAAATGGAGGCAGGGTACGTGATGGGGCAGTCAGATAACTTGCCGAAAGTAGATGCCATTATGGTAGCGGATTATTTCGCAACTAATCCGCATTTACGTCTGCCGAAATAAGAGGCGTGAAAACAATGTGGTACGTATGAAATTTTATCGGTATTCGACGTAGGTATGTAAATGTAACATTATACATTATACATAGATAGATATTTTATAGTTAAATAATCAATGCCGAAATAACTTACGTCAAAATGATCTTCGCAAACAAAGCAACCTGTTTTAATTGCGATATCTTTGGGATTTCGTCTACCGCTCTTATCAAAATTTTACGTGTTTTTTTTCTCTTTGGGAACCGTAAGGAAAACTTTATCAGGCCTTTGTTTCGAGGTGTTGTTACAATGTGATACAATGCACCACTTATCCCTTTCTTTCATCCATTGCCATTTATTAGTTGTCCACGCAGATATGAACCCCGTGGCCGAATGAGCGCCCGCCGCCAGTGTAGTAGATTTTACGAGTGTTGCAAATTACTCATCTATTCTGCTGTTATTTTCCACATACGTTACTGAACAATCCCATAAATTGACGCGTGTTAGAACGCAATAGCATTATTTTTATACATCTGGTGTACAAACTAAATACACCCAGCAAAAAAGTACGTTTTTTCTTAGAATGACATTTCTAACTTCTAATGCTGAATGTAAATATTGAATATTTTGTGAAATATTTTGGCTGTTAAATAGTTTTCGTTTTTTAGTTCGGATGTTTCGTTTTTTTTTAAATATTCTCTGATTTTTTAAGCATATTTTTAGTTAAGATTTTAGAAATTTTAATTTATTGCCGATATCCGTCTCGGTAGGCAACGGCATTTACTGTGATCAATGTTCGGTTGCATACCCACTGACTAAGCATCAACTACTGATTTTGGGCAGAAGTAATATTGTGAAATAATAATAAATCACAAAACAGAGTATATATCCAGCAAAGAAAAAAATACGTAAAATATTTTAAAAAATAAAACCGAACGATAAAATGACAAACATAGTGAATACGGTCCTGAGTGTTGATCGTTTGAAATCATCGCGCGAATCTCGGTTTGCTTCCCGTGCGTAATCTCCATTCTCCGATGGGAACCATTCTGCGCACAGGATCGATCAATTCACTCTTAAAAATTCACATATAACTTTTATGTTGTTATACATCAATGGAGGAGTATCACAATAAATAAGGTGTGTTTACGTGCTAACTTGGATATCCGGTTCCATAAAAAGGTGGCTTACAGACACAATACATACAAAATTAAGAAAATAAAAACCCCCAATCTATAGAAGGGATTCTAATTCAATCCTGAATGAAAATTTTGTGGCAAAAGGTTTAAGAGAAAACAAATCGAAAAGTCGAGCGTTATTACAAAACCACATAAATCGGGTACCTTTTTTTTTCTTCTCTCGCGCTCATGTTTAAACCGACAGGCAGAAAAATTTGATAGTTCCGCATATTATGTAGAAATGATTGAGGAGTATAACACACTTTATTTCGTGTATTTTTTTTTGTTCAGTCATTGCAGAGTTACGACCATCCAAACACAGGGCGCAATACTTTTGCACCGATAGTATACCCATCTCACCAAACCTATGACGTCACGCCTTGATAGACAGCATTTTGGCGCGTTTTAGTCCGGTTTAAACTTTGATGTTCAATAACAATTCAGTGCAACAATATTAAGCGGAAAAATTTTACACACGGTTTTCTTACCACCTAAGGGTTTTATTTGTGAACTTAGGTAAAATCATGCAAGACCCCTATTCTCATTTGTTCTTTTCTAGAAGAAGAATATCAGTAAAATATAGACAAAAAATGGATAAATTATTTAGTTAGAGTTAGGGAGAAGTCCATATTGCAAGCGATTGCTAATATTGGAAAAAGAAAGGCCCTCTTTATTGCAATAATTTGTTTCTGTTATATACTTCGTATATATAATTTATTGTCTCTGTAAAAGTTACTTGTTTAACAGGGAACATAACAAAACATCAGGGCAAAACAAATGTCAAAACACGTTTTCTTGAATTACTTGTTGTTTTACTCGAAATGACATCAGTTGTCGTTTGGCGCACACGTCAAAATCATCATCAAAATTTTCTTATCTCTCAAATAGTGATAGGAAAAGAAATACGAAAATTATGATATGACAGGTATCAATTTGACATGTGAAATACATAACAGCATTTTATAATTTATTATTAATAGTAAACAGTAATAGTATAGATACTTATGTACCAAGGGCATTAATCGGCAAGTAATGCCCGTGGTACATACAAAATTATATGGTTTTGTTCCTCCGTTTGAATAATATTAATAAATATTTTGACGTAATCAAGTCACATGCGTATCTACGGAGTTGAATAACAATACAAACTATTGGGAGTTGAGTGTCAATGCAGACAATTAATTAATAGTCAATCAGAGTAACCTTACTTGCCAATAATTGACATTGACGACCATGGCAACGCTTAATACCCGCGAGGGCGGTAAGAATCTTTAATGCTCTCGCGGACATAAAGTAGCTGTTTTTGCCCCGATATCTAAGATGTAAAATATCACTTTATGGGCATGTAGGAATAAATAAATTTATTGCTACTAATACTAACAAGATATCAGCAAACGTAAAACATTTTATCGATGTAAAATCTCCATTTTGATGATATTGGTACCAAATAAAAAATAAAAAAAAGGTCATGACTTGTTTAAAATTTCATAGATCTTTCACAAAATTCATTAAAATAAATGTTATGAATTAAATTTTAATTTAATAGGACTATCGATTTTTACATTGTTTAAGTAAATAAAAACAGTTATCATGTAAACGTGCAACAGTAATGGCCACTCTTGTCCTGGTTTTTGATACATTGGCTACTTTGGGCTAAAATCGTTACAAACTTCGCTAACAATTATGAAATATTGCTATTAAAATTAATATGCAGAGACTCACAGCAAAATAACTTATGTACGAACTTATGCTTAAATAATTAATCCATAAACCAACAGAAAACCCTCACTCAGGATAAAGCTTGATATCAAGAAATGAGACAAGACAGAAGTCATTTAACTAATTTTTTGGTATTCAGTTATAATCCGACATTATTTGAAAAATTTATGAAATTTGATTTATGTGATTCATATATTAATCATACACACTTAAGTTAAATTAAAAAACAACTAGAAAATAATTAGACATATAAACTAACTGACCTCTCGAAAGCTTTCGATTGTGTCACACATCATGTTCTATTTGAAAAACTTAAGAAATATAACTTTTCGAAATCGAGCATTGGGTTAATGGAGTCATATCTGAGTAATCGTTACCAACACGTAAAAGTGAACAATTCAATTTCATCGAACAGACTTTGCAGTTACGGGGTACCCCAAGGATCAGTTTTGGGCCCCATTCTCTTTTTAATTTATATCAACGACATTAATTGTGCTACTGAAGCAACTGATCTTATTCTATTTGCGGATGACACAACGGTAATTAAGGAAGGTGATGATTATGAACAGCTTCTTAATACAGTTGACCTATGTGACAGAAATATTAAAGAATGGTTTTCTTCAGATGCGCTTTGCATCAATCAGGATAAGTGCTTATCGGTATTGTTTACATTGCGACATGAAGCGCGTTCCAGTACGGACGATAATGAGAGTGTAAAATTCTTGGGTGTTATTCTTGACTCCAAATTAAAGTGGGAAAGTCATGTCGGACATGTTTCAGGAAAACTTGCGAGGGTGATTCATTATTTGAGAATCTTGAGAGAATCAATCTCTATAAAATGTCTTAGGGTTGCATACTTTGCCTTTTTTCACTCCTTGATGACATATGCAATATTTAACTGGGGCCATTCAGGTCACAGCAATAAATTGTTTTCTCTACAACGCCGATGCATAAGAGTAGTACTCGGAGTCAGTTGGAGGGAAGATTGCCGTGAACACTCAATGTTCTGACACTTCCATCCGCCTACATATTGGAATGTTTAATGTACGCTAAGGTCAATGCCAGTACGTTTGTGACATCGAATGCAATTCACTCGTACAACACTCGTGAGAATCAGCAGTATCGCCGACCTTTTCTGAGATTGCAGAAGTCGCGCAACGCATCAAATTACTGGGCTCTAAAATTTTTTAATGTTCTGCCGCCAGCAATTAAGTGTTACTCCAATAACAGATTTAAGACAGTAATGAAACAATTCTTGGTTGAAAAATGTATATTCAATTACGATGAATACTTTAACTGTAATTTCGTAGAAATATGTAGTGCAAAGTGTTTTTCTTTTTCTGTTCTGACTTGTGTAAACAATTTTCTTTGTAATAACACCAATAAAGATTATTATTATTATTATTATTATTTATTGAAAATCTCTGATACATCTCATTAAATATTGGAAACCTAGAGAATATAATTTAGATACAACATATAAATACTAGAATTACACTAATAATTTTGAAAAGTAATAAAGAGGATCAGGGCAAATTGGTAGTACCGAGCTTCGCTGAAGCCTAGGGTACTCCCTTTGCGGGTATCACTGCAGCTCTACCCAATTTGGAAAAACACAAGGCCATAATTAATATTATTATTTATTGAAAATCTCTGATACATCTCATTAAATATTTGAAACCTAGATAATATAATTTAGATATAACATATAAATACTAAACTTACACTAATAATTTTGAAAAGTAATAAAGAGGATCAGGGCAAATTGGTAGTACCGAGCTTCGCTGAAGCCTAGGGTACTCCCTTTGCGGGTATCACTGCAGCTCTACCCAATTTTGAAAAACACAAGGCCATTTATGCTTTGCAAAGAAAAATTTCATTTTTCTTTGCAAAGCAAAGGAAAACTGCAGAAAACCCTTGCAGCCTCGTGCAAAGGTCATTAAAAACACACACACAGACACACATTTATTAATAGACAATATACATTAAAAGAAGGTAAAGATGAAATATTAAGCAGCAAATTTAGGGTTCTTTATGATAAAACTCTCCTCAAAATATTTGCGCTTCCCAAAACCACAATTTCTTGAATTTCCCAGGGCAAAATTTTGCACGGCAACTCTTTAACATGTTTACTATAATTTAGACTAACTGCTCCCAATGCACCTACAATCACCGAAACAATGTTCACTTTCATTCCCCACATACGTCCAACTTCTATTGCGAGATCCTTATATTTAAGTTGTTTTTCAAGCTCCTTCCTTACAACATTCGCATCAGCAGGTACCGAGATTTCAATAAACGTGCACACCTTCCTCTGGAAATCCTTTACCACGATATCTGGCTTATTAGCATCAAGCATTCTATCAGTGACAACAGGCATGTTCCATAATATGGTAATATGATGATTACTCACACCAGGAGATGGGATGTGGTCATACCACCGAGACACATCCATTGCTAAACCTAGTTGGGAACATAAATTATAATGTATATATGTTCCCACCCTATCATGCCTAGCAATGTAATGCGACTCAGCTAAGACTGGACAAGCCGCCAATAAGTAGTAGACATGTTCCGGAGCCTGATGATTATTATTATTATTATTATTATTATTATTATTATGATAAGAAAACCAATAAATTCTATCCATAAATATAAAGAACCGTGGATAAAAATATTTTACAAGACCATTTACTATTTTTAACCGTCCGTATCATGCTTCCAAGAATAGTTTCTCAATTTAACTTAATTTCCTTAACCCTACGCTTCCGCCAAAGCGTTTCCCGGAAAAGTTACATTAAATAAACATAAATCAATTTAACTTTTAACAATACCCCTCTTCCGTAGTCCACGTCTGGCCCTAGCCACCCCCACGCATCCGGGAAAATGATGTAGGTACAGGAAATTTTAATCGCTAAATGGAACTTTTTTATGCTCTTTCTTTTTTTTCTCTCCTCCACTGGTTCAACCTCCAGGCAGCTTTTCCAGAGAAACGCGATTCCATGCGTTAAAAGGAATTCTTATTATAGCGCCCATTATGATCCCGTTGACGTCAAATATAAAAGACTACCGCGAGTGGGATTCATTCAACACTCATTGGCCTCACTGAAAGAGAATACTAGTCTTAAATTGCCAATTAATACCGGAAGGTCGCCTAATTAGGTGATTAGTCTCCAATGAGGTATGTGGGTGACCAAGTACGACTTCCTAATAGATAGGTATTTGATTTTCTTCTGCTGCATTCGGAAATAGTGCAGTTCGTTATTTGCTCACGTAATAGAACGTACAAATCTAAAATAAA
This sequence comes from Melinopterus prodromus, assembly GCA_964023965.1. Lineage (NCBI taxonomy): Eukaryota > Metazoa > Arthropoda > Insecta > Coleoptera > Scarabaeidae > Melinopterus > Melinopterus prodromus. Next base: position 11,647,440 of record OZ030390.1, on the reverse strand, counting down.
CTAAGTCTTTTCGCACTTTATTTAAAGAATCTTCATACAACTTTGGAACAGCAGGAAAACAGAAAAATATTGAAAAGGTTTGTTAAAACTAAAATAATATATTTGGGATATCTAACTTCAATTAAAACTTATTAGTTAAGTAATTATGTTGTTCAAAATGCTGCCGGTTCTGCTCCAAACATTTTAAAACTCTTCGCTGTACTTCTGCCATCGTCGTTTTTTGGATTTCAATTCTTCTAGACCAGGGGTTCTCAACCGGTGGTACGCGTACCACTGGCGGTACGCAAAGGAATTCCAGGTGGTACACAAAAGGTATCAAACTTTATGAGTAAAATCATATTTATTTTGATGATAATGTTTGTCCCAAAAGTATAATGGCAAAATTAAATAATATTCTATTATTAAATGGAGCCGTATACAGACGTATTTCTAAAATGGCGGATTGTGTAAAACAAAGTGTACTTAAAAAGACAAAACAAAGTAAATATTTTACGCTACTGTTAGATGAAAGTACCGACATAAGTTGTTTTGTTCAATTATTAGTCTTTAACTGATTTGACGTTGAAGAGGAAATTGCAGAGGAATATTTATTTTAGGAACCTCTGCCCGAAAGAAGATCTGGTGATAAATTTTAATCATTGTATGTTTAACAATTCCATTAGATTGGAAGAAATTATTGGTGTCTGCACTGATGAAGCTCGGGGTTTAACAGATAAGGCCCTCATGAAAAAATTAAAACAGTAGGTCTATAAGAAGCTTCCATGCAGAAGCTAATTTAGACGTTTTCCATGCAGAAGCTAATTTCGACTTCCAGTATTGTTTCTTTGGTATTTTGTGGATAGTCCGTTTAGCATATTTAGCTGATATTTTTAGAAAGTTGAATAATATAAATTTAGTTTTGCAGAGAGAAATGGTCGTTTATTTGTTATTGTTTATATTATTATATTATTATTGTAAAATTAACGCAACAATATAAAGAAGTTAATAAAAATAGATATTGTTTATTGTCAGCATTAGAAGGCTTTCTTGAAAAAATCATTATCATAATAACCAAGTTTAACAGTTATTTTTCAGAAAACTATAACAATAAAAATTGGATCGAAACTCCAAAAATTATGAGCATACCAGATAACCTTCACTGCCAAAGAGAAACAACAATTGATAGACACTTCCTCAGACTGATAGAAAATTTTAATACACACCAATGTTTAGATCCAGCGGAGAATTATTTTATATAAATTGCAGATTGAGATATTAGATTTTTATTGCCTTTTTGCACCACCAATTTATGTCAAATATAGTTGTCATCAATAATAATTTAAAGGACAAAGATAGGACAAAATTAATTATTGAGGCAAGTTCGAGCTTGAAACTAACTTTCACTGAGCATGAAATTTAAAAAAATGAGATAGCAGAACAATCCCAGTCGCATCAATATTTAAATTATTTTATATTACTTCAATGTAAGTGATGTTTTTACTTTGCTTTTGTATACCAAATGAAGTTTTGTTATATAATTGTTTATTGTTAGACTATTGTATTTTTAGAACTGTTTTATTTTTTCCCAAGTAAACTGTCGTTAAAAAGTTATATATATATATAAATATAAAATTAAAATTATATCATTCTATTCAAAACAACAAAGTTGATACCAACTTCCGGTGACCGGACGTGAGAGTTAACTTGACAATATTTTAGCTGAAGAGTTCAGATTGAGTAAATTCTAATTCCAAAATTTTAAGTTTCCAGAAATAGTTGAACATGAGAACCTTCTAATGTACCAGACCGAACAAAACAGAATAATAAAAACAGTATATTGCATAGACAGACGATCTCCAACACGAGACCTGTGTAATAAAACAAGTGAACTAAAAATGCAACAATTAATAACACAGAATAACCGAGATCCTAACCAGCATCTAATTTGTTTAATTAGAAAATAACAAAATACGAGATTTATTTTATTAGATTATCAACTTATTACAATTTTTTTCATCATATGCGACACTATAAAATGTAATAAAATTCTCTTTAGTGGGGTTGTTCCACTTGTAACTCTAGTAATAAATCACTCTGTATAATTTATATAATGAGCATGCTCTATAATTCCTAACTAAACATTAAACTAGGAAACTCGTGGATAACAGCGTAGTTAGCTCAACAATTATAATGAAAAATTGTATTATACCAAGATCCTATTCAACAGGATTACAGCACTAAACAAGGTACTCGCGGACAAAGCCTACACAGCTTACTATAAAGCTGTTATAGACGTTATAGTACACGTGCAATATCAATCATGAACTTCGACCTCTATTCCCTCTGTTTGCGGAAAATTAGTTCCACGACGCAATTAATTAATTAACGGCCAGCACAATAACCGGATTACTGTTGTGCTTGTTTACGGAAAACGGACATTTATTTACGTAGTTTATGCATTTAATGTTCGGATATCGGTCATTGTAATATTAATATCATATTTTCACTAACTATCACGTTCTATTGTTGTGCAATAATTATTAAAGTGGGGTTTAAATGTCATCCAGAATTATGAATTTACCCTGGGATTTACCTATTGGCATAAATGTATATTGTATATGTATAAACTGTCATCAACATGTTTTTCTATCCTTTTCATCAACGGATAGATCGTTTTGTTATAATGTAACAGATGTATGTTATAGTAATTGTCATATATATTTTTTTTCATAAATCCTAATATGTAATATTGACTGCCCTTTGTATGTCTCAAAATTGTTTTCAAATAAACGGAAAGTTTTTTGAACAACTTGAGGGAACTGCAATGGGTAACTGTCTCTCACCTTTTATTGCCAACTTGTTCATGAGCAGATTTGAAACCAATGTAAAGTCTATAGCACCATATTTCCCTAAGACTTGGGTTAGGTATGACGACGATATTTTTGCCATTTTTGACACCAAGAAGTGCAGTATTCAAGATTTTCTTCTCGTTTTGAATTCTAAATTCGACACCATTAACTTTACTGTAGAACAAGAAGTTAACGGCCAACTTCCATTTTTAGATACTCTGGTAGTCAGGAATAGCAAAAATATAATAGAAATTGACGTGTATCGGAAAGATACTAACACAATCAGGTTTATCCCTAATGATTCGCAGCATCCTTTTCAACAAAAATTGTCTTTTATTAGTTGTCTAGTAAATAGGTTATTGAAATTGCCATTGTCCGCAGATAGATATCAGCAAGAATTATTGTTTATTAAGAATGTTGTCATACATAATGGGTACCCTGAAAAAATAGTTGATAGAATGATTAAGAAGCAGAATCAAAAAAATTATGTAAATCAAATATCTACTTTAAATACTTTGTCTGTAGAAAAGAAGAAATATGTTAAAATACCGTTCGATTGTGCATATACAAGGGGTTTGAGAAGTATTTTTACATCACAAAATCTCTGTATAGCATATTCGACTCATAATAGCATAAAAAACCTTCTTGGAAACCCAAAGGATAAGGTAGATGTACTTGATAAATCTGGCATATATTGTATCAAATGTCATGACTGTGAAAAAGAATACGTAGGCCAGACTAGAAGAACAATTTTAACTAGGTTCAAAGAACATGTAGCTCATTTTAAATATAATCGTTTTGAAAAATCTAGTGTGGCTCAACATATTTTAGACACAGGTCATAAAGTAGTTGTAGATGACTTAAAACTTGTAAAACCTGTGTCAAATAATAGGGAACTAAACAGCTTGGAAAGTATCTTTATTCACTTGAATAGAGATAAATTAATAAATTCAGACAGGGGTCCTATACCTAGTTCGCCATTATTTGACCTGCTTTAATTAAAACTTGTTTTTTACGCTACAATGATCAAAATTCACTGAGGTGTGAACAACAAATGGGTATATATAGGATAATTTTTAACATGGACGTCACTTCCACTAGTGATTTGCTTGGACAATATCCAGTAAAGATACTATGAAGTGCTAATCTCCCTTTTCCTCTTTTTAGGTTCTACTGAAGATGGCAACATAGTTGCTGAAATACGTATTTAGGTTTCTAAAATACTTGTTGTGGTTAGGGGTTTATAATTTTATTATTAAATCCTTTTGTTATTTCTATAAATGTGTGTACACAACAATAATCATAATATATCGCTTGACGTTTCCATATTTCCTATATTTCCCTCATAAATGGTTCAATTTGGAACCAATGTTGATTTCACATGTATTTTATTCTCTACCATACAAGCTCCCTATCCACTTTAAGAGTCCATTAACTAGGTAGAACACAAATTTACATTTTTACAATTTAATTTGTTTTGCGCATGGAAAGTAAATAAGTAATGTCGTTAGATTTCTGTGCGTCGAATAAAATTCCGGGTTCGAAAGCTTTCGAATGATACTGGCTTATGGTCTAGTGATTTTTGATTTGGGGAGAAAAATGAATATTCAAAAAATACCAATAGATTCACAAAATTGTCCGGAACATCATATAAAAATGTTTACTGAATCTTTGATGATAAGATTATACAAATTAATTAAAAACTATAAGCGATTAAAAAATTCGTCAGGGAGTGTTGTCAAACTATATTTGCACAATATCTCTAAAAGTATTAAGCTTAGTTGAACAAATTTTTTTCACCAAGTTAAAGACGAACGATGTGGGCACATAATAAACAAAAGAATTAAAAATACTGTAAGATGCAGGTTTGGGAAAAGGATAAAAATCACCTTTTTAGAACAGAGTTTTTATGTCAATATCGAGTCAGTCAAAAAATTCAGAAGTTTTTAACCTACTTCCAAACATGCACCGTCAATAATTTTACATAATTTTCTTTATGTCTTTTTGGGTCCTCTAAACATTTTTGACCAAGGTATAAAAAATGTCTGTGTATGTGTGTGTGTATGTGCGTGTGTGTGTATGTGACATCCGATTTTTGTGGCAACGATTCCGGAGAAACTACGGCAGGTATCGGGACGAAAGTTCATATTTAGCGGTTTTATGACTAAACTTAGAGCTGAACAGCTTTTGGTTCAAAAGGATCCAAAGAAACTGGACGTTTCCTCTAAGCATTTTTCAAAGATTTTGCAATTGAGCTGCCATTTCTCTAATTTCGTCAAAATAGTTAAACAATCACCTAAAATAAAATTTTGGAAATTTGGTATAATTTATGTCTATGACATTTTTTGGTCAAGTTAATAGTTTAACTGTATGAGCAAATTCTATTTGATCGAGATCGTGTCTGCATTAAAACTACATAGTTAGCCAGCGTTTGGCAATTATTTTCATTCTAATGACAGTAGGTAGTGTCAAACGCTGGTTTTTTGACAGTACCCACTGTCAATATTATTAGAATATCTGTCTAATCCTGGCGAAGTTGTTTTATTTTAATGCAGACACAATCGATATCGATCAAATAGAATCTCATGCAGCTAAACTATTAATTTTATACATTGTATGATAAAGTCATAAAACTGAATGCCACATCAGATGTTTAAACCGTTTAAAATACATAGTTTTAGATTTAAACTACTTTTACGGACTTTTTACTCAGAATGAGTTATCTTCTAGTAATTTCAAGCATTTTAGTTAAAAAGTCAGAATTTAAGATTTACGGTTATAATATTTTAATATTATCCTATGAATTAACTTAATTGCCTATAGTGACCATAGTCAAATAGAAAGCAGAAATTTTCGGCACACTCACTGTAGTAAGCGACACAAAATGCTTCAATACTACTACACAAATTTATGGAATGAAGTGAAACCACAGGTTTCAGAAAGCACAATTTTTATTTGACAATTATCAAACATTTACCAGGAACTGAATCATTCTAAAAATACCCAACAATTTCCCATACACACAGGAGATTACAACCACGCAGGAACAATTCGAGACGGGGGTGCAGCTATAAATAAATCCCCGATTAAATGCTGGAGTCATTTATCCGCTGCATTCAATTTTTCTTTTTCGCAAGCGTGTGGACTAGGAATAAGCACGTGTACTGCACTTCTTCTTCTATATTATACAATGGAGAACGCTGGCGACTTGAATCCTAACTATGCCGACCTACATATCGACACAAAACTCCTCTATGAATTTCTGATTCAGAATAATGTAGTCATTCCTGTATTCTTCACGAATAATGGGAAACACGCGAAAGCTGTTGTATTACTAGACAGATGTATGAAATTGAGAAATGATTTCAGCGAATCCAGCGTAGATAACAAGGTATAATAGCCTTTTATAGCATATGAACTGTATCAGCTATATCAAGTGCTATTCATTTTTTTCAAAACGTAACCTCAACATTTTTAGAACACAATAACCATCACTCAGATATTTATTGCAAAGAAGTCAGTTGATGCAGATTTGTATGTTTTGTATTCAATAGAAGATCATCGAGTGGTTATTGATATTGACAGCGTGAGCTGTTGCTAGGGCTGAATATAAAAATCGTCGAAACTTGTGAAATTTCCAGTTAATCGGTAATGGTAAGGCCGAATTGGTGCTGTAACTGGTGATCGGACGTGATTAGCTTAATAAAATGTAAGACTGCAGTGTGTAGCATTGATGTTGAAGATTTTCACAATAATTTAATTTGTACAGTATATTCTCGAATATGTAAATTGAAGAAATAATCCAAACGCATAAATTTCTCACAACTCTAAACATAGAATTATTTTTTGTTTGTTTTATTGTGGTTAATAATAATAACACACTAATCCACTACAATTTTATGCTGTTCGTTTAAAAAATAAATTAAAAGTAAATTAAAAATCATCAATATCTATTAGAATTATTTACGGGACCCCAAAAATATGTTGTATCAATAAAATAACTGTTTATATAGTCGCTGAGATCAAAAATGAGTGAATTTAAATAAATTCTGCAACCGAGGCCATCGTATTTGCGATACAATTTGAGCAGCTGTTCTCTTTTGATAATTGACTGAACTTCAATTAATATCGTCATATTTCTATCTTTCTATATATGGATAATTATAAACTCAAATAGTAATTAGTTCAGTACGATTTTCATCAAGTCTAACTTAACGAATTCTCGGTGGAAATATCACATTTTCATGATTGCTACAAACATAATTTAAAGCGGCCCCTTCTTGTGACATTTCTTATGTTCGTTAATGTGTTAAGTAAGTGTTGTAATATCCCCATAAATATTTTCCACAATATGTCCACAAAGTCAGAAACCAAACTGTGTTAAATCAGGCGATCTCGTTGGCCAAAGCGTTGGACCACCATGAATAATTTAACGTCTTTGATAACAATTATGAAAGTCATAAATGTTAAATTAGATGCTTCATAACTTTTTATACAATTTGTTGCCAAAATGATTAGAATACAAATCTTAATCAAAAGCTAGAATAGTATACCTAGTGTACACAAAAAACATAAGTTTGTGTTGGTACGTTGGTGTAGACCACTTTGGGTGCATGAAAATATTTTTTGTCTGTAGAGCAAATAGTTATCTCCAAATTATCTATATGAAAAAACCGTGAATTTAGATTTCTAAAGCCCATTAATGTACTTTGCTCTTAACTGTACTCATAACTGGGGGCAGCCAGTAAAAAAAATCTTTTTTTTTGAAAATCAAAATTTAATCTAAACTTTCCAGTTTTTCTCAACTAAGTTATTTTATTTAAATGCAGGGTGAACAAATAGTATTCGAAATAAAAGTTAAAAAAATAAGTTATAAGTCTAAAACAAGTGTGCCTTACTTTAGGGCCCTGTAGGCCATTGTAGGCCATGACAATGACAAATCTAACCATTATCTTTTTATTTCAAAAGACTAATATCTCTAATACAAATATCGGAGGAAAATAATTTTAAAAAAGACCTCGTACGAGACACCAAAATTTTTTTAATTGTATTTTTTGTTGGTTAATATGGGTCTATAGAGACAATTTTTTACCTCAGCTGGTAAAAAATAATAAAGATTTTCCAAAAGAATATTTTTTATACACTCTATTAGATATTATTCTAAAGGAATATATTAATTATGATATGAAAAAATCCAGGTGATTCTTCCTCTGACAATTTAGGATTGATGATGGGGTGAGCCGAGACATGTCTTCACTTGTATCATTGTTGGCAAGTATGGAACATTTTACATCTATTAAAATATAATTTATTTAGAATATATACTAGTACGGAATAGTATTTTACATAACAAGAGCTGTAATTAGCTATAACGTAGGAGCGGAAAGATAACATACGATACGCGAAGCGGCGAGTTTTGTTATTTTTCACGAGCACGTAATATGCGTTACAGCTCGAGTATTGTACATAATTTTACCTACGACCGACAACTTCAATAAATTGCATCAAAAATGACAAATGTATTGAGAAATATGGCGACAGAAGTAGATAGATGTATTAGGTTACGTTAGTATATTTGACAGTTCAACAAAAATGTATTTTGTCTATTGTTAGTTATTCGCGCTACATCTATTTCAACTGTGTGAGACTGCATCTGAACTGTTGTGAAAATAGGGAAATTATAATCAAATAGAATGGATCTACATTTGAGTTGTGATGACATTATGTCGTTGATTAAAAGCACAAAAGCACAGCGAAAACATGTCATGTTTGTAATAAGCGATATACATACGAGTCAAGCAGTCCGTGAGGTAAGGGACAAAAAGTGTACTCTATAATATAGTAGTAGTAGTAAACATATTATATAAATATTGTTAAAATTCCAAGTTTAAGGTTTGTTTTGTCTATTTTCGGGTAGCGCTGTTTGTAATCTCTTGTAAAATGTAAAATATATATTGTTTTTCTACGTCAATTTTGCAGATTTCTCGTATTTTCTCTTATTTGACAGCAATATCATTGACAAGTGTGAAATTATTATACTTGAACTCTCAACGAACAAATTTATATCTGTTTCCCACAATGTTCAGTCGACTAACAGAAAACTAGTATTAACAATGAATCTTTTAAAAAAAATTAATGATTGTTATGAAATAAAATATTTTATTTGAAGATTTAGAATCTTTTGGCGCCGCATTTTCTGGCGATGAATACCACGAATCGTTTTTGAAGTTTTGAAGAACGAGGATTATTTGTTCGGAAATATTTTCGAACCCACGCTTTAATTACATAAACATTATTCTCAAGCATTATTGGATGGTTTATTTTTAAACACCATTTATATTTAAACAGCATATACAGCCTTAATATCTATTTCTACAATGACTTTTGTTAATTGTTACTCAAGTGGACTCAATCTTGACTGAAATGTTACGCTTATCCAATTGAATGTTCCTTTTGTAGGAACTTTTTTAGACTAAAACAAATCTAGAGTTGCTTGAGCTATAGTTAAAATAAGGTCCACACTACTAAGCATGTGTCTCTTCATAAATGTCAAGTTAAATAAAATTTCCCGCATTTCCGCGCTTAGCGAATAGGAAAATCTGCAACACCACACTCAAAAAGGCGCCAAAGGAAATGAGGAACACGTGGACCACCGAAGCAAATCAGTTTTTCCCAGTACGCACAACTTTTACCTGTGTCGTATCATTTCGAACCCGAGCCGAACAAAATTTATCCGTTTACATCACAGCGAAATTCCACAAGGAATTGAGAGAAAATCGTTTAAAACACTGCAGCACTCAATTTAAAACTTTCAAACCGTAATAACCGGAAGTTATAATGATTTCCTAGTTAATATCATCAACTTTCGATTCGAAATGCAATTATAAGTTACAAACTCGATATAGCAGTGTTTACGGATGCTGTTTACTGTTGATGTTAGCCGATTACGGTGCTTATCTCGTTAAATAATCTGATATAGTGGTCGTAATGAGCGCTTTGCAAATTTATCGCTATTCCTCTTGATGTTTGCGAACGAACAGTTTAGGTTTCCCAGATTGGCACTATTCAATTCGGGTACCTATTACATATCTATATAATGGTAACTGCTCGCCGCCAATTGTCGCTATCATCTGTTATACAAGTATCAAGAATTATGCTGTATATTCAACTATTATTACTTAACAACTAATCATACGTGATAATAACTACATAAGTACATGTTTTATTAGGTTATAAGATACATGAATGAAATGAACAAAATAATGAGGGTATTCTTAAACAAAAATAAGTATATTAGAAAGAAATGGGTTGACTTTGACAGTCGTTGGACTATAGAATAAATTTTTAAAATGCCTACTAATTCTGTCTCCAAGATCATCTAAATTGTTAGGACGATTTGTGCACACTTGGTTTTTAACTGCCAACACAGAAAAATGTCAATGGCGTCAGATCGGGGGACCAAGGCGGCCATTCCATTGGCTGCCTATCCATCTTCCTATCCATCTGCCTCAGAACACATCGTCGAAATAAAGTCGAACATTAACAGCGTAGTGTGGCGGTGTACCATCTTGTTGCAACCAAGTAAGATAAACGTCCCAAATTTGGACACTGTCCTAACTTCCGACAAATTTCTGTTTAGTTTGATAAAATAAGAAATCTACAACATTGAACTTTATTTTACGACCGGTATGTTGATTTGACATTACACTTATCTACCCACAATCGTTTCTTATTTTACAAATGTTCTAACGATCACAATGTAATCTAAAAATTTACTGATCTTGATAATTGAGTGTTGTGCTAATAGTTGATTTTTTACTTATAAGGTAACTGCAGTTCGACTTCCTTTTCAAACGGTAGAAAGTATCCAGTGACGATTTTCCCTAGCACAATATCGACAATTGTGCCCATTGACAGTCCCATACAAATAAAAAGACAAATTTCCATTATTTGTTCTCATAATTCCTGTCTATGGTCAACTTAATTTTCTGCTATTTCATCAAGTTTAGAGGGATGAAATTTTAAAATTTTTAAAAGTTTTGGTACCGAAACGTAGCGAATTATCGCAAATTATCTTCAATTTCCAGAAGGATATTAAGCTGGATATTAAATATCATTAAAACTTCAATTCTTTATTGTTCTATTAGCTATGCCATTTTCTTAACACCACAAACAAAATGAAGTTAGATAGGTGGATAATAAGTACAGCGCGCCAAAAAATTCCAAAAAATGCCTTGCAGAACAAAAATCAAACCAAGGAGTTGAAGATTCATAGGAGATTCAGAGGAGAAATGATCTCATATATGATATAAAGAACCTTAGAAGTGAAACGAGTAAAACAACAAACCACCAACGACCACGGTTGAACTTCGCTGCTAAAACAAATTGGGAGAAAAAACTGCTACATCGAGGAAATACCCCGAAAAAAAAGCCCAAGGTGGAAACTTGAGACCATCTTCAAGGAGGTTTTGGTGATTGTTTTTCCTATGTAACCTATTCGAAAACTAATTTATTTTTAATCGCTTTCCCACTTTTAGATTTCTGCTCTATCACAAACATTAACAGCCTGTATATCTCAAGCAAAAAGAAGAACTCCATTGTTTTGAAAGAGAACTTAGTAGATAGAAATGACTAAAACCAAACAAATTTCTAGTGTAAGATTAAAAATACTTTGCTGTAACTTTCTAATTTGAAAACTAAAATAAATTGTACAAAAATAATTTATGAATGAAGGCGTACGACTAGCTACGCCCACAGTAGACGATTTTAATGTGAATATTATATTGACACGAATAGAAGTCTAAGACGCAATTTCAGACATTTGAAAACAAAAGCTCCTGCGTTCAAAGACCCGCCGCATCTTCCAAAACGTCCCCAACGTCGACATGTTTACAATTTCTGCAATTTAATTGATGCAATTAGACGAAATCCTGAATCAACGACGCGAACGTGCTTTTTGGTCGTGTCAAAGTCTTGCCGAATGTTTGCCCACTATCACCCACGTCTCTATACAGTTCTTCGTAGTTCACGCCAATATTCACATGTTATAAAGCCTGTCTGACAAGGTGCAATATTTTGTCAATGGTGATTTTGTCATACATTAATAATTATTTCTATACAGTTTTACTGTTAAATTGCTGTGTTAGATCTTGTGCTATGTTGTTTGCGTGTTTAACTACAAAAAATCATGTTTGATATGTTTCTTAGGTGTTTCTGAAAGAAAAGACATTCAGAATCTTGTGTGCCTTGTGAATAAAAATCATATTTTCAAAAGTGTAATTCAATAGTGTCATTTTAGAAATAATGTGGGAAAAGAAAGTCCAGAAGATACCCTAACCGCTATTGGACTAAAAAGTGGAGTTACTGTCTTTTTATTTTTCTTCAACATAGCTGGGATTCCTGCAGACGTGTTTACAAGATAATGTCGATGGAATTACCCGTTGTTCAATCCGTTCTTATATAGTTTATGTTCAACTAGTAACTGTTATGGTTGAGGTATTTGTGTTATCACACCAGCGCATTCGAGAAATTGCTACTGAATTAAGTGTAGGCAAGAATACAGCGAAGAATAAAATTGTTTAAACCGGAACATGTTTGTTGGTTGACAAGATACTGTCAACGTTTAAACGTCATAGGCTAACAAATCAAAATAAATGTTACACAACTAAAATTGTTCAGAATATAATATGTATGCTCATAACATGCTCACGATAGTACTTATCAGTGGCTATTATTTGGCAAACCGCCGTTTTTTATACTTACTACGTATTAAGATAGAGTGAAAAAAGTCAAAATTACTGGAAAGCCGAAAATATAGCAATGTCAACAAGTAACTCAAATATTAATTTGATCGGAAAATATCTTTTCCCAAAATAACTTTGCTCAATTTGTTATAGAGTATAAATTGACAAAGATATGTTATTATTACAAATGAGTGTCCCAAAATGGACGTAACTATAATTTTAATGGACCAAAATAGTCATGTCTCGAGAAAAGTCATTATGAAAAATTTTGGATGTCCTAAAATCGCAACACAGTTGGAAACCAGGAAATAGTGAAATGTCCCCTGAAGTAAAGTACCAGTTTTTCACAATTAAATGTAAACTGATATTGAAAAAAGTTACTTTAAATTTAAATTAATGCTGAGATATTAAATTTGAATATCCTATCTGTTGCTTCTATCGCTTGTTCTTATTTTATCAACATTTCTGTTAATTATTATTAACAAACAAATTATGACAACTGCATTTTATAATGTCCATACTATTAATGTGGTAAATTTTGATTCCGTAGCAATAATAACAATAACCTGTGTTTTTCACAAAATTTTATTCATAATAATTTATTGCTCGAACTCCTTTACCTAATGTTTTAAAACGCGATAAAAATATCAATAATTCACCATAAGAGGGAAGATTATACATTATTTGCCCTTAATTTGGTGTATTGCATTTAATATTATAAATAATATAATATAAATAATATATAAATAATATTATAAATTATAAATAAACACCTGAGAACAACTCTCATAAAACTTACGTGCATTAAGACTAAAGTGCTGATATGTTAAAAAAGAAAAAGAAATACAGGAAAAATATTTTATGGTCATTAATAAAAAATATGTTACATGCACTGGTCTACATGTTATTTAAAAATATTTTCTTTACTGTCTATTTTTTTTTTATTCTTGTACAAGACTGTAGCATTTTGAGAAGCTATTCGTAGATATACTTTAATATTCTGTAAATAAATACCTGAGAATAACTCTCATACAGCTTACATGTTTTGAGACTAAACGTGCTGATATGTTAAAAAAACAAAAAGAAATACAGGAAAAATATTTTATGGTAATTACTACGAAATAAGTTACACGCGCTATTCTCCATGTTATTTAAAAATATTTTCCGTATTTTCTATATTAAGTTAAGGTCCCTCTGTGGATACACTATATATCTATTCAGGACTTTATTGGTTAGTGAAAATATTAGCCCTAAATTTGTTAAACTGGTCTGTCCAATGCGAGTTATCGTTTCTATTTCAATAAAATATCTCGAAGTACTTCTATCTTTAAAAAAACCATAACTTTTAACAGTATATTTTTTTAAATTTAGATAGCATATGACAATTTTGATAGCGTTTCCAAAATATCCTGAAATAAAAAACGTCGGCATAGGTGAAATATCATAAAAGTTTTTAGACATCAAAGTTTAACAAACTTGTATGTGGCCATGTTTTCCTTGAAACTAATATATTCTGTCAACTGTTTTCTGTTCCAGTTTTAACTTGTGTATTTAGTTCAACACCATAATATTATTCACGGAAAATTGGTCATAGCATTACCAAGCTGAATGTGTCGTTGTGTCGAGCCGGCTTTTACGTATGGCCATCTATGAGAGCAAAAGCAAACCATATAGATAACTATCGGTTCCATACCCTCGTAGACAACTTGCAGTCAACAATCTCAAGTGTTTATTAGGCGCCTTAATTATTGTTTGCCGGGCAGCCACGGGCACGCCAGAGCGCCACTTAAGATTGCCAATCAGGCGTGTAGTATACGTCATAAAAGCAAACGAGATCAATCCAGCGCGTTTGTCAACATGTAACTTTTGTGCCGTGGAAAAGTTTGCATCTGTTATGGATATGGCCAGACTGATAAAATATTAAGTGAAATGAAAATAAGTTCGTAGAATTACTGGCGAATAAACTTGTTTCAGTTGTTAGTATGGCGCATCCGCCAAATTGTTAACGCATTTGCGTTAGTGATGACTGACTCACACAATCAAAGTTTTTAATTTTTTTACTGTACGCTTTCAAGCTAAATTTGAGACATATCAACTTTAATTTTAGATTTAAGGCGTAATGCCACTCTAGCGCGAGAAAAAATAGCCGCTTTTGTAGGTATATTTTATACAATATAGTAAATGAATTACAAAATCAGAGAAAACACGGTTTAAAGTATTGTGTACCTTTGATGTATAGAATTGTTATATTTTACTATAGTCGGCGATGACTGGACCATTTATCTTTTCAAATTAATATTTTCCTCCTCTTGTTTCTTTCTGTTTGATTGTGACGACAGACGGGCCTGTTTTGCGGGCTCAGTCAGCGTCTGAAAACATGATGCGCCGTGCGTCAGCCTTCACGCAGAAATGATTGCAGTTTGGCCCGATGCTCATACATAATACCTCCATAATCTTCATAAGGCTGGACAATGCATCATTCACAACACATATGGCTTCAATATCCACAATTACTTTGCCACTTGAAAGTGAAAATGAACATGAAATCACCAGGTGCACAATTCTCGTGCTGCGGCATTTCATCGGTCAGAATGTATTGAGCAGTGTCGCCCAGATCTATTTTCTTCACACACTACAACTTGTGAAATAGCAGAAAATGCAGCAACAAAGTTCAAAATATGATAATGAGACGTCATCCACTTCAACGTTGTAATAGTCTTCAACCGATATTACCTTATTGCAGGTGTGGACTGTGGATACGTTATCAGGCAGAGGCGACTCTAGTTCCAAATGATTCAATGCTTGTCATATTAGTTCTATTTCAAAATTTGCTGGTTCCTTTCGACTCCTTTTGATCACGATATACTTCGGGAATGTCACTAATGATTTCAGCTATTTTGTACCAACTAATCAAAAATAACACACGTTACATCAAACAGCTATAACATTGTGCGGTTAGCGTTAGTTCAACGAACGTACCGAAGATATTTTCACAAAATTTTTGTGTTTTATATAATTTTGTGTTATATTTCACACCATGGATGTATTTT
The DNA here is from genome assembly GCA_964023965.1 of Melinopterus prodromus. Classification (NCBI taxonomy): domain Eukaryota; kingdom Metazoa; phylum Arthropoda; class Insecta; order Coleoptera; family Scarabaeidae; genus Melinopterus; species Melinopterus prodromus. The sequence continues at coordinate 11,631,819 of OZ030390.1, read as the reverse complement.
CTCCAAATAAGATAAGACCGTATAGGTCTGTAGCTGTAAACTCTCAACGCTAAACTTTCTGCATGTACACTTGGCCGTATGTTCATCAAATAAGCATTTAAACACTTACATATTTCAAATATGAAACGTATTGTACCTTATATATGATTGAGAAAGTTTTACTCGTTTTATGGTATTGTACCTTATTTCTATTATTATTATTATTATTATTTCTTATTTCTTATCTCAAGACACCATTTAGGCAAAAAAATGCGATTTTTCAGAGAATCTAGAGTGGCAATACTCCATTGAGATTTCATTCGATTTGGTACTAAACAAAATTGAATTGAGACTAAACAAATTGAATATGCGATATTTGGATTCAAATTGAGATTTAAAAATTTCAATGTATAATTATACAATATTCATTTGGTATTTAACAAATTCAATTTAGCTTTAATACGTCATAGAAGCCTTATATTTTTATATTTTTGTAAATAACATATAATAAATACACGGGAATGGTAAAAATAAGCAATAAAATTACAATACTGCAACAAAAGTTAGCCAAATTAACCAAGTTAGCCGTGATTTAAAACATGTTTAAAACAAGTTATATTCCTTGTTTACAACACTATATTCTTTATATTAAAAAGATGTTTTTTTGGTAAATTGTTTCGTGGGAAACTCAGGTCATCTACCGCCATGAGAAAACGAGTGGTACAAATCGGTAGTCGAACCGTTCTACACGAAATCACCTTAAGTGGTGACTAACTTTTCGCAATCTTGAGATATATCCGAAATCAAATATATCATGACGTCCACAACTTTCTACAGGGTAACCATAGCAACACACCGAGTATGTTCGCGAGAAAACGTGTTATCAAGTAAACTATGGGCCTAATATCAAAAAATAATCAAAAGTGACAACCTCTCAAATGATTAACTGCCAAATGTAGTAAGCCAAATTGGGCCAGTGTTTTAATATGGATCGAAACTTCGGGATATTTCTTCTAAATTTTATTGTCATCTGGTTAAATGCCACGGGAAATTTGTTTGATGGTCACGTAAAACTCTGGAACAACGCCGATTGCGACGTTGCCAAGTACACATACTACGTCTACCTGCAGTTACGGGCGAGTAAAAATTCAAGTGAAATTTACGCATGCGGTGGCTCAATTATCAAAAAGTCTTCAGTGTTGACCGCAGCCCATTGCTGTGAGGGAATGAAATACGCCGAGGTCTTTTCCGGGTACCACAAGGGAAAAGGTGACAAAGATCAAAAAGCTTCCTCTAATAACTTAACGATCCATAAAAATTATGAACTAAAAAATATGATTCCTATCAATGATCTATGCATTGTCGAACTCGACACATCATTTAAACTAAACAAAAGAACGCAACTAGTAAAACTAACGGATCGAAAAAGATTTGCCAAAGTAGCTTCCGGGGACAGACAAGTTAAGCTTGTAGGTTATGGTAAAAATACATGGAACGGAACAGAATGGATTATGGATCATACCAAACCATTACAGTGTGTTAGCTCTACATCAATCGGTCCGAGCGCGTGTCTGAAACTCATGGTAAAATTGCAAAGAAACTTCGATAAAAAGTATATGTTTTGCGCCTTGCAATCATCTCAAAAAGGAGGTGGT